>JABUIW010000027.1:141893-174699 GCA_013363375.1 Menidia beryllina | reverse complement strand
TATTTCCACTGGCACCACAGGGTATCTGTGAAAGTCCCCATGCACACCCCACCTCCAATAATGCCCCGGGTCGAACCAGGTTCTGGTGAACAATGGACTGGGTGCAGCCCGAATCCACCATCGCCCGATGTGTACTCCCCTGAATTCTTACAGAACACTGTACGTCCCTCCTGGACCGGGGGAAGGTTCTGGAGGGCCGACCACCTGAATCACCTGGCCCACCTCCATCAGTGGGTCAGAGAGAAGAGTACGGGGGGCAGGAAGTGGTCAAGCAGTCGTGGAGGCCTGGGATCGGTCGGGCTGACCACTCGCCCCCTGGCGTCTGACGTGGAGAAACAACCACCAGGTGGTCTTCTGCCAGAGTGACAGCAGCCTCCAGATCCGCTGGGCGGTCGTACCGCACCCAGTCCGATGTTGCAGCCGAGAGCCCTGCCACGAACTGCTCCAGGACTACTGTCTCCACCAGCCACTGCTCCCCCGCAGCCTCGACGGGTTCGCCGCGTCCCTCAGTTGCTGCCCGAAGACAAATGGGTGCCCGTCCGGTCCCAGCTGGGATTCCCTAAACCGGCGCCAATGGTCCTCTGCCGAAAACCCCAGACGATCCAAAACGGCCCTCCTCACCCGAGTATCGTCCTCGGGAGGGGGCTGGCAGACTGAGCGCTTCCGTCTGGGCCTCTTCGGACAAGAGGGGAAGCAGCCGCACCACCCTCTCCTCCTCCGGCCACCTGCAAGCCTTTGCCGTAGCCTCAAACATTCCGAAGAATGACTGTGGGTCGTCATGTTCCGTCAACTTGTGCAGCTGGATCCCATCAATCGCCGGTCCCTTTGGTGCTGACACCTACAGCTCCACCATTGCCTCCAGCAGTAGTGTCTGCTGCTCCATCTGAGCCAGTAGAGCCCCCAGCTGCTGCAAGCTCAGGACAGCTTGTTCCCAGCTGATTGCGGCCATCTCCGCCATCATCTGGGCCAGCGTCAGTATGGGCTGCTGCAGTTCCGTCATTTCTGCCTCCGTACGTCTGTCGAGGCCACTTCAGGTACCAATTGTGGCAGTTCAGCCTCCGTGGGTGCCTCGACAGATTCTCCCAAGACCAGGATTTGTTGACAAACTTGTTTATTGGAGCATGTGTGCATACACATACACACACGCCCAGCGTTGGGCTTCTTTCTTTGTTCAATCGTTTCCGATCTTGTGGCTCAGTTGCTTCTCCAACTCCAGTCCTCTCTCCAGTTCCAGCACGCTACTGTTTTATAATGGGGAGAGTTATTAGCCAAATTTCTGTCATCAAACTGTTTAAACTTAGTAGTAGTTGTACAACATTTAAATCAATCATTTCAAAATAAAAGCTATGCAACACGCATACACTATTAATCCACACTGAAAACCATTGCATACCATTCAGTTAAATAATCATTATCATGAGGACATGTTGCACACGCTAGGTGCACGATCACAGCATGTGTAATACAATCAGCTCATTCTGAGATTTAAGCTAACTCATTTAAACTAAATTTACCCTATTATATTCCCAACAATACATATTAACAAAACAAAATACATTTCTCAAGTTTTACCGAAGTACACAAAGAAGACTATAAGTTTCCACAGTAAAGATAGATAAGTTATCTTACCGAGACGATTCAAACAAAAAGAAATGCTCGAGGAAATGAAGCTTCTGGTCTTCAAAACACACAGCAGTGCCAGAGCTAGTCGCTCGGTAATCCAAAAGGAAACTTAAACTTCATAAACAACTTAGAAATACTTGGAAAATTACTAGCTCAGAGGTGGAGCAAAAGAAAATGGAGTTCTCTCTCGCTCTCGTCAGCTCAACTGACTCGCGGCTCCACACGTAGCCGAAGTCCTTACAAGCGCATGTAAAAAACAAACCAAAACATGTAAATAATGTTTAGAACAATAACAACCCATCATTCATGAGTTGTTTAATAAAAAAAATCACTATTTATTATCCCATTTTACTGTTTATTACTGTTAATGCTTTTTATCAACTATTTATTGTACCTTTTTATTAAGCATTTGTCAACTGGGTTACACAACTGTTTTCAATACAGCATTGATTCAAGGTTGAGGCCATATGACATCAACACTATCTAGATTTAAGAATATATTTTAAAATATTGATGAAAAACTGAGACAATGATAATTTATGTTACAAAGTAAGCTCACATTTACTGAACTTGATGTCTGGATAATCATCCCAGGAGTTTTGGAAACGTATAGGAAATTACTAAATGTTACCAAATTGTAGTTTTTGTTATTCAAAATGGCTGATTACTTCCTTTACTTTTTTTTTATTAATCTTGGTTGGCTGTAGATTATCCTCACAGACTTGAACTTGGGAAATTAGTTATAAAATTACTAAAACATGCAAGTATCTTTATTTTTCTTAGCTTGAATGATGTTTAGATTGATAATGCAACATTTTAGTGCAAAAGCATGCCATGGTACTTTCAAGACATGTTTAATGCATATAAAGATTCTATTTATATTTTAAAGCCTTCTGCCCTACACAGGTTATTCAGCAAAAATGCTTGGAAGTATTTTGGGGTAGTATTCAATAACAAATTTAACAGACCTTCTTGATCTCAGTTGTCAATGTCAGTGCTAGCTCATAGTTGTACTCTGCTTTTGTTGGTTCAAAAGAAGCATTCCTGCATTCTTGTTTATAGAGAAGTAGTATGTGCGAAAACACATGTTGGTTCTGTTGCTTATTATTGATTGAATCCGACACAGAATCCAAACAATCCAAACAGAAATCTGTTATTTTACTAGAACAGTTCTGAAACTATAAGAAAACTTCTACTTTCACGCCTACTTTTTTTTGGACTCTTGAAATGTTTTTTAAAATGCTCTCCACTAATTGAGCATCCTGGAAACATGTTCAGTTTTTAATTAATAATAATATAATCTAAGGATTTTGCTGATTCATTCTTAGAGCTACTTAGTGAAAATAATATGAGAAGATTTTCTTTTTTAAATCAACGAGCAGAGTGATCAGCTTTAGATGAAAGATGATACTGACATAGTAAACCTCCTAGCATTGGAGACAATACGCAGTCAAAATGCAAGGTTTGAGTGAAGGTGAATGTTAGATCTCCTTTCTTTTTCTAATCAATATGCCTGAGAGCAGCTGCATCTGCAGAATCCTCAGCTGTGTGTGTGTTGCCTTTTTTATCTGGAGTCCAGTAATCCATCTGAACTTGTGTTTTGTGGTCATTTCCAAACGATAGATTGGTTTTACAAGGACTGTGGAGGTAGAAGGGGTTAATATGCTTTCCTACACACTAGGCTTTTGCTTCCATTGTAATGGTGACATTTTAATGTGTTTTTTTCATTTATATTCTGCGTGGTGCACTGCTCACTTCATATATACGTAGACAGCATGCCAGCCTTGCTCCTGTGTGCACTCACACTATCAAAAGAACCCATTAGCTCCGCTCTGTGAATACTCCCTTTCCTTTTTTAAAAATCCTTTTGGTTTTTGGTGTGCATGCATGCCTGTTAGCCATTTCAAAGTATATTGTGTCCTCTTCCATGGGCCATGGACTTAAAATAAGTGGCCATTCCCCTAAGTTGTCTACGGGTAATTTAATTTGGGAAACTATACACCCTTTTGGCAACAGTGGTTTATGTGTGCAAAGCCTGGTAAAAGCAAGGATGCAGACAAAATGGGATGAAGGGCTGCTAGTGAGAGATTAATGTGGGGTAGATGGAGCTCGAAGCAGTGAGGATGCATTAAAAAATTGCTTGTTTAAGGTAATGGGATATTGCAAGAAGCTCAGTAAAAGGTAAAACACATTGAAGGAAAAGGCTTAGCCTTGGTTGTATTTATATTTTGTTGTAAAGGTCTCCCCTGCATCATATTTTGTTTTATGGGTTAGGTTTTTTTATTTACTCATGTAAAAATAAATAAAAGCGTACAGTATTAAGGAAGGATTATGTAAACTGACTAAAATTGATGCACAAACATGCATCAAACATACACTGAACAAAATTTTCAACATTCATTTTTTGGCACAGCATAATTTTTTATGTTGATTAAGTGCCATCACCCACGTTTTCTTGTTTTGAAAGGCATTCTCATTATTGTTTTCATGCTTCTCCTTTTTTATTTATATATATCATTTGGCGATAAAACTACTTCAACATACTTTGACCGATTTAAACAATTAAAATCTTAAATCATTCAGCATATTTTCAATGTCTTTTGGTGTTTAAATCTTTTAAACATTTTGATTTATTCAACCAGTCAGAATTTTTCCTCTCATTGAAAATGGATCCTTCAAATCCTTAAAAAAGTTTCACCTACTTCAGCACTTACTACTTCAGCTCACTTCACTTACAAACACCATTAAACTTTTTAACGGGTCTCAAAGTTTCATGGCTCTTATAGTTTTGGCTCAGGATGTCTGAATAAGCAGCAATGAGCAGAGCTGCCTGTGTAAGTTTGTGACCATCATCACGACGACTAATGACTGCTTAAACCTCCCTTTGAATCATCTCAGCTCCAGTTCTGTCCTTTGGATAAACTACATGACTAATCTTAAACTTGATTCTGATCATTTCCAAACTGTGTTCTGTTTGTTTTTCTCTTTATTGCACTGAAGAACAGTGCTCATGCGATTTGCTTGACCTTTGACAATTTTCAAAAACTTATTTTGTTTTCACTTCAAATGGTCTTTAGCGGTCAGTTCAATATCTTTTGCTAATTCTTTTTCTTGTTTTAATCCTTCTACCTTTTATCTTCCACTCTCCAGCTTATCCTGAAATGATCCATTTATTGCTCTTTTATTTATTTGCTTTTCTTGGGCACCTTCTGGCACCCCCATTCAGCATTAGGCATTCCCAAAGCTGCTTTGAAGAAACAGCACATTTTAGCTTGTTTTAAGGTTTGTATCGCTTAGTATAGTTGAATAAATAGTCGATAAAAATCCCAAGTCGTGGTGAAATGCTTATGTAACTTGGCCAATGCAAAAGAGAATTCTTGAAAGTAGCACTCTCAAACTGATACAGACTAACAATATTTTTTCCTTATGCTTGGATGGTGGTGCCCCTTTTCTATCCAGGATCAATTATTTCAATATAAAACGCTACAACTGTTCATGTTATTAAGATGCTGGTTGATTCCTGAAATTAATAGTCCGTACCTATACCTTTTGTGATGGCTGCTTGACTGATGACAGCCATACAGGAATTATTACAGAAGTCTGTGTGTTGGCTTATTCAGTTTTTCACTCTATTTTGTGTTAATGTTTCTTGATGTCGACCTCATTTTTATTGGCTTGTATTTCTGTTGGCTTGTGGTTGTCTTCTTTGTTCTTTATTTCTGTCTTCATGCAGACCTGTAGGGTGTCCCTTCTTGCAGTTTTGCAGACTCTTCTACCACTGCAGCTCGTGACCTGACTGGAGACATCCAAAGCATAGTATTTCTATTTAGATTAACTTTATTTTGTCAGTGACTGCCTTTTCAAGGAACTTTCTGGAGGTAAAGTGTACCTAGTTGTCTTGCGACAAGTGCATTTCTTCACTTTTGTTTGTCTTTTCTTTATTTTCTTGAATTTCCCTAAGGAAGCCATCCCAATGAATAAATAAACTCAAGTCTATATCTGTTTTTCTAATTTACAGGCCTTGGCCTATCAGCTTCACCTTGTTTTGGTTATTGCAATGATGTTACTTGGTTATATGCAGTTTTTGCTTCTCTTGTGAGAAATTCAACAAGCGGACTGAATGAGGGGATCGTGTCACTTAGTTCTTCAACTTCAAATACCTTCCTGTTCCATCTCAGAGTAAGCCAATATGGTAGTCCTGATATTGTCTTTCTGTTTTTATTGCATTCATTTAGAATCTATAGTGCTTTAATGTGGACAATGCAGAGAGAATCAGCCAACTCTTTGATGTCACGTCTGGGGGAATGTCTGGTGTGTTGTCATGTCTTGATCACCTAATGTATACACCTGGGGCTCCCCTCCCTCATGTGTTTAAATAGTCCTCGTCTCCCCGTCCTGTTCCAGTGTGTTTTTGTTCATCTGCCATGAGTTTTGTCAGTTTCGTCAGTTTTTGTTTTTGTCATTTTGCTGTCTTTGTCTTTTCGTTCCTCGTCTTGCCCATGCCACGTAAGATTTTGATTTTTGCACTTTGTCACAGCCTTGTTTGCCATAGTCTTGTTAATATTGTTTTGATACTTTTGTCATAGTCTTGTTTACTTTATTTTGATAATTTGCCATAGTTTTGTTTACTTGTTTTGATACTTTGTTGACTGTCATGTTAATCCTGATTTGATACTTTGTTCATAGTTTTTTCTTCTTGGTTTGAACTTTGTCTGTCACCCACTCCTTTTGAGTGTGTTTTTTGTTTAAATAAACCCTTCGAACCTCACTCTCAGCAACTGAGTCCTCCCTGAGAACCACCGATCATGACATTTGAGGGCAAAGCTGTTCTTGGTACTCATCTTAGGCCGGAGATTCTGAACGCCTTTGCAACTATGAAGGGGTTTCCAAATTTCCCTTCCAAAATCTTCCCAGCTGAAGCATAAATGTCTCCGGCGTTTCCTCTGGTTTTTCCTCCGGTCTTTTGTGCAGCACGTCTCCTTTTAGATTCTTCTTCTATATGCTTGATCCTTCTTTTTCTGGTTCTGAAGCTGACATGGCATTTCATGGCAGACATGCTTGAATGCTCTGAAGCAATTTTGAGGATACAAGTAACGATACCAGAATGCTTATTCTTAAAACATCAATTTAAAAAACACTCCATTCTCTATGAAAGCAAAAGAATGCCTTAGGGTCTTTAAATAAAATGTGAAATTTCAATTCAATTCAACCCTTCAACTTAATCATCAAACTTGAAAGCTTACAACATCCTTAATGACAACAGTTCCTAAACACTCATTTTAAGAACCTCTTATGAAGCCCACTTTTGCCCAATGTCTTTAAGCTTCTGACATGTCCATGTCTTTCACTCATCTGCCATCAACCCCTTGGAGAGGTTTTCATTCTGATCGCCTTCCAAAAAATGATCAGACACAGATTTTTTTTAACAGATTTGACTTAAGTTTTCTCGCTACACCAGAACTGTAAAAAATATTAATAAACAGTATTAAACTCAACGACACCATGTTAGCTGATTAGCATAGATGATAATAAATTATAGATAAAATTTAAAGAAATATCTAATTGGCTGCATGCTTGGTAAATAAAATATTCTACCTTATACCTGCACTTGTCTTACATATCTAATTTTTACACATAATCTGATGTAGACATTTTTATATTTTTTTTGTGCAGAATAAAGATGGGTCCCTCCATATGTGCATTTACTATGGACCACTTAACAACATTACTATAAAAAATCAGTACACTCTGCCACTCATGCCACAGATTTTGATCAAAATTTTTAATTAATTACACCTGAGAACCTTTAATCACCTGTCTCCTGTTAAAGACGAAGGGAAGAAGATGGGTTTTAACACACTATTGTCATTATAAATATCTCTGTATGTCATTTGGGTTGAAAATTTATGTTTTCCAAACCATGATCAGTGCTTTGAGATTTTCTGGACCACTTTGTGTATGTTTATTTAGATGACATCTTGATATTTTCCCCCAACTCAGACTATCACCATGTAGGTCAGGTTGTCCAGCAGTTGCTTGAGAACAAGTTGTATGTTAAACATAAAAAGAGTGAGTTTCGTGTCAACATTGTTCCTTTCCTTGGCTTTATCATAGCCCCAGGGTAGATGCAAATGGATCCGGCTAAAGTAAATGCTGTGGCCAAGTGGTCTACACCAGATAGCCACAAAATGTTCAGCAATCTCTGGGATTTGCTAACTTTTACATACGATTGATCAGAAACTTTAACATCACTGCAGCACTCATTCATGCACTTATGTCTTCACTGGCTCACCTCCAATGGTTCTAACAACTGGAGGAGGCCTTTGACCAACTCAAACTACTGTTCACTCCTGCCTCTATCCTCACAGTTCCTAATAGTGGGGTAGGAGTGGTGCTCTTCCAGTGACCCTAAAAGGGTGATCCACCCCTATGCCTTAATGCCTTGGAAGCTTTTACTAGCTGAGGGAACTATGATGTTTGGAACAGTGAGGTATTGGCAGTCAAAATAGCTTTGAAGGAGTAGAAAACATTAAATAGAGGGTGCACGGCATCATTTTAGTTTATAGACTAATGAGAATAATCTTAAGAAAATTTGCAAAGCCAAAAGACTCAACTCACGTTACGCCAGGTGAACTTTTTTTTTCTATTTTTTTATTTTTATTTTTATTGAGCATCAGTAATACATTACATTGTTTCAAATACAAGAGACACAATAATTATATTTATGTTCTAACCCCCCATCCTAAGAACATGTTGGACACCAATCCAAAATATATATCCATATATACAGTGGGGGAAATAAGTATTTGACCCCTTGCTGATTTTGCAGGTTTGCCCACTTACAAAGAATGCAACCATCTAAAATTTTAATCATATGTACATTCTAACAGTGAGAGACAGAATCCCAAAGAAAATTCCAGAAATTCACATCATATGAATTTATAAAAATTGATAACCATCTGATGAGGAAAAACAAGTATTTGACCCCCTACCAAACAGCAAGTATTCTGGCTCCTACAAGCCAGTTAGTCTTTCTTTAAGACACATCCCCAATCCCAACTAATTATCTACATCAAATATACCTGCCTCACCTTGTTACCTGTATAAAAGACACCTGTCAACACCCAAACAACACGCATCCAACATCACCACCATGGGCAAGACCAAAGAGCTTTCTACAGACATCAGGGACAAGATTGTTGATCTGCACAAGGCTGGGATAGGCTACCAGAGAATCAGAAAACAACTTGGAGAGAAAAGATCAACTGTCGGTGCAGTTGTCAGGAAATGGAAGAAGCACCACACCACCGCCAACCTCCCTCGGTCTGGGCCTCCCCACAAGATCTCGCCTTGTGGGGTGTCCCTGATCACGCGAACGGTGAGGAATCATCCCAAAACCACAAGGGGGGAACTGAATAATCAATTGAAGGCAGCTCGGACCACAGTTATAAAAGAAACGGTTGGTAACACACTACGCCGTCATGGATTGAAATCCTGCAGCGCATGCAAGGTCCCCCTGCTCAAGAAGAAACATGTACAGGCCAGCATGAAGTTCGCCATTCACCACCTGGACAACTCAGAAGAGTCCTGGAAGCAGGTGATGTGGTCAGATGAGACCAAAATAGAACTTTTTGCCCTCAACTCAACTCGTTGTGTTTGGAGGGCAAAGAACACGGAGTACAACCCAAAGATAACCATCCCCACCGTCAAGCATGGTGGTGGCAACATCATGCTTTGGGGGTGCTTTTCAGCCAAGGGGACGGGGCAACTCCATCGTATTGAGGGGAGGATGGAATTCTGGACCAACATCTCCTTCCCTCAGTGAGAGAGCTGAAGATGGGTCGAGGATGGGTGTTTCAGCACAACAACGACCCTAAGCACACCGCCAAAGCAACAAAAGAGTGGCTGAAGAAGAAGCACATCAAGGTTCTAGAGTGGCCTAGCCAGTCTCCAGACCTGAATCCCATTGAAAATCTTTGGAGGGAGCTTAAAATTCGAGTTGCCAGGCGACAACCTTGGAACCTGAATGATTTGGAGGCTGTCTGCAGGGACGAGTGAGCCAACATCCCTGCCGAAATGTGCACAAACCTTGTCACCAACTATAAAAACCGTTTGACACCTGTGCTGGCCAATAATGGCTTTTCTATAGAATATTAACATGCTGTTTGTCCAGGGGGTCAAATACTTATTTTTCCTCATCAGATGGTTATCAATTTTTATAAATTCATATGACGTTAATTTCTGGAATTTTCTTTGGGATTCTGTCTCTCACTGTTAGAATGTACATATGATTAAAGTTATAGATCGTTGCATTCTTTGTAAGTGGGCAAACCTGCAAAATCAGCAAGGGGTCAAATACTTATTTCCCCCACTGTATATACACACACGTATACATAAATACACATACACAGATACATACACCCATATATACATACTTACATAACAAAAAGAGCATATACCTCGGCTTGCCAGCACTGAAGCTGTGCAATAAACAAGACATGGTTCACATTGATTCAATCACAATCACAAATACATATGCAAGATGACTGCTAAAAGATTATTAAGTGGGCAGAGGTTTAAGTTTACCTAAATGCGTCAACATTGGGTCCCAGACAGAGAACAATTTGTCCCTAAACCCCCCTGAGAGTATACTTTATTTTCTCTAATTGTATGAATTGTGTCAGGTCTCTGATTCTGAGGTTGCTAAACCACAGACTCTTTGGGTGGATTTTTTTATTTCCAATGCAATAATATTCTTCTACGTGCAAGCAGCGTCGTAAAAGCTATTATCTTTTCATAGCTTTTCCTTAATGTTGTATATCTTCTATCTGTGGTACCAAATATGGCCATAGCTACGTTTGGTTGAAAATTAGTACTCAATGCTTCTGACAACGTTTTAAAGGTGGTAGACTAATAGTTTGCTAAGGCTAGACGTGGCCAAAACGTATGTGTCAAATCAACAGGAGTGTTTCGACACCTGTCCCAGCTTGCATCTGTTTTTAGGATATATTTTAGCCAGTCTTGCTTTGGATTAGTGGATGTGATAAAGGATCTTGAGTTTTTTAATGCTTAGCTTGGCACAGCAAGTGCTGTTGTTTACTCTTAGTAGAGCGCTCTCCCAAGTGTCCTCTTCCAAGTCCTCGGTGATTGTTTTTCTAATCATATTATCTTTGTGTTGTTATACCCTGGTGCCAGAACAGCAAGCCTTATGCATTGTCCCATCTGTTTGACCCTACACTTATGGCCAAGGAACCTGAACCCATCCTACCACTAAGCTGTGTGGTAGGAGTTGTGACTTGGCAAACAATACTTCAAAATTGTAATGATAACTAAACTAATGAAGTCATTATTGAAAGCCCAGGCGGAAAAATATAAGTAGCTGATGCCTGACCTCAAGAGCATTGCGATTCAAATTTCACAAAAAAAATCTAAAGTTTCTCCTTTATAGACATAGACTTAGACTTAGACTTCCTTTATTGTCATTGTACAAAAAACACAAGGTGAATCTTGACAACGAAATGTCAATTACTTGGCTACCAGTGTGACAGAGCTAAGACCTTATTCCTGCTTAATAAATACAGGGTAAGAGCATATATATACATATTAATGCACAGAGTTATTACAAAAGAAACATCAATGAATATTGCACTGAGTTGATTGCAAAAAGAAACAATTGAGTTGAAGACAAAGCTAAACTAAGGTGCGTGTATTGTCCATGTGCATGGGGGGAGGTTTCAGTGTGTGTGTGTGGGGGGAAGGAGGAGTGTTATGTGGCGTTAAGCAGTCTGATGGCCAGGGGGAAGAAACTGTTCAGTAGTCTGGTCGTTCTGCAGAAGATGCTACAGAACCTTCTGCCGGACGCAAGGGGGGAAAACACTCCATGGTTGGGGTGGATGGGGTCGGAGACGATCTGGTGAGCCCGGGATAGGCAGCACCTGTCCGTGTACGTCCCTCTTCTTTGACTTTATATCTGCAATTAGGTTGTAAAAGCATTGATCTTTATAATGCTGGAAAGTCGCCAGAGTAACAGTGCAAGATGCTCAACAAGATGCGCAGCAAGATGCTCAACAGCACTGACATCCATTAATCAAACATTCATAGCCAAGGTGCATGAGAAAATGCAAATGGAAAAGACAAAGGATCCAAGTAAGATTCTAACCAAGAAGTAAAGCCATACTGCCACACCAAATATGAGTGTTTTCTGTAATGTTTTTAACCAGGCATGCTTAATCAGACATCACAGATTCAGAGTCATGTTCCCTTTTAAGTGAACATCTACGTCTCTGCATGCAGACAACTACCTTATTCATTTATGAAACATCTGGAACAACTTTACACACATCAACGTCTCTTTTACACAACCCACATGCTGATCATTCTCCTTGTGTTACTATTGTTCTATGTCATGGTGAGACTATAATTAGAACAGCTGCTTACTAGTCATCAGTTCTCTGTAAGCCATTGTGTTTGTGTGTGTGTGTTTTATGTTTGTATGGTATACTTTACAAAGCAGCTGTTGGATGGCTGCAGCATTTGAACTCTCTCCAGCAGTCTACTAGAGAAGAGATTCTGATTGCAACATGATTGGTCAATTACTGCACTTTTATCGCACCTCACTGGTCAGTGGGCGGAATGGATCAAATTATTAGGATAAGTTAAGTATTGTTTGCAGTTAAGTTTGACAGATTAAAGGTCCCATTTAGAATCACAGAAACAATAGGGTTGTTATTGAGTTCTGAATGATCACAGTAGATTCACTAAGAGAGAAGAAAGGAAATTGGCTGAAAAAGAGCTGCTAACTGAAAAATCCAAAGAAAGATTCAAATGCAGCAAGTCATCAGAATTGGTCATTTTCCTCAGTTAAACAGAGAGATAATCAATGTAATGAAACATAGATTTGAAACATAATTTTTGCTGTCGGGGCAAGGGGGGGTATTCACATTTTAGCCATAGAGATTTTTCATAGATAAAGCTGCCAAAGCTCTTACCATTTAAATCTTTAGCCAAGCCCCCTGGATATAATGGTAGTCTATTATTTTTCCATATAGGCTCTTCAAAAGCTTTGATATATTGCAGGATCGTGCTAATTTAACGCTTTGGAAAAAAACATTGAAATCGTGGCACTTTGAACTATGTTGTGCAGGGTGCCATAACCAAATGTTAAGAATCTATTAAATACTATTCTACTTTTATTGCAAATTAGCCTTATTAAGCCACAGATGCCTCTGTTTTCAATGGACGCAGAATAGTGGAAAAACTAAGGTTAAGAAGAGATATGCTCCTATTCCATAAACAGTATCACAAATATAACATAAGAAATAGTATGCAAATTGCAGGATTTCCTAGAGTAATTCTCAAAAATTTAGCCAGCACCAATTCTTTTTTTCTTCAAAATAATTGTCTCTGAGGGAGAATTCATATACAACTGAAGATACCACAAGAACAGAATGTTAAGTGGTCATAAATTGTTCAGTATTAGAAGTCCCCATCTCTCCGAATATAAAGCATCTTTCCATGACTAATGTTGCTTTTAGTTAAAGTTAACTGGAAGGGTGAAATAAATTAATAATATTGATTTGGATTAAATTTCATGCTGATTCTGCATCTTCTTCTGACAATATCAACTTACATTCACCCAATAGACATGACAGCTTAAACAATTTGCAATGGATTTGGGAAGTGAGTAGGAAAGGGGGGTTATTCATGGGATGCCCTTGACATTTCTCAGCTCCTTAATTCAGCACAGTACGAGAATGAAAACTCATTTGAACTGTTTTTCTTGCAGCCAACCACTCCTGTTCTGCTTCACCCTGGCTATGATAATGAGTTGTCCTTGAACACTGATTGGGGATCTGAAGCCCTCCTCCTCTCCTCAAAGACTAAATCCGCTGACTTGCTGAATCCTGTGTGAGAACAGACTGCATGCTGATGCACATTAATGGCCCACAGAGAAATTACATTTCCTTGCAGCACTGCATAACTTGGACTGATGTTTGATTCTGTGGTGGAAAAAGGGAGAAGATGGATTAGAGCAAATATAGAGGGACTGAGGGGGTGACAAGGAAACAGAGTGAATGGGTGGGTGGAAAAAGAAAAAACATGTTATTATTAATAATCACTGATAGGACTAAAATGCAATTGACTGCAAATAGAAAATAAGGAAGAAGGTGCTTTTATGAAAAGAGTAGATAGAATTATTCTCAGGATCCTGTTGGGAAATGGGAAAGAAAAAGTTTACAGAAAATATACAGATACTTGGTCCGTCTTGAATTGTATTTCAGAATGCTAGTAGTCAGTGTTGTTAAACAGTTGTTTACAATTGAAAGAAACACAAAAGAGAGAAAATAGTTTTGTACTGTATGGAGTCACAGACATTGTGTTAGCAAAAGGCTTTGCATAGCAGATTTGTTAAAACTTCTATCTAGTCTTTAGATTTAGTGTCTCTGAAGAAATATGTATCGGTTATTTGGTTTTTCTCCACCCATGGATAATATATGTATGCATTGGAGTTTGTGTTTATTTCTGTATCTACTATATGCATGTGTAAATATGTTTCTTTGTCTTTTTAAACGACTATGTAACCACACATATGTATAGCCACTTTAAAGAAGCTTAAAGAAGGATGTGTCTAGGTAAATTAATGTGTGTGAAAGGATAAACATGCAAAACACTGAGCCCAGATGTCACACAGATTGTGCTCAGTTATGCGTGCAAAGGGGCCACCTGCCGCCAGCCACCCTCCAGCAATCACAACTAGGCAGAGAGGACCCTGAGCTCAGTCCTCCACCATAGAGAAAAATACACATCCACCCAGAAGAGTACAGAAGAAGCCCCCTGACAGAGCCCCTCAACCGCAAGGCGGAGGCCCTCTGGTAACCATGCACGACAGTGCACCGGCCACACAGGCCCAATCCCCTAGATATAGACTGAGAGCCGGAGCCAAGCCCTGAGCACCACCAAACACAACTCCTTCACTCCAATAGCTGTCAGACAGGCACACATTTAAAACTGGTAAACCATGTTGTAAGAAAGTAAGAGCTGAGCAATTAAATAAACAGTAGCCAGCCATTTTAAATAACAAGGGACAATAATTTCACCAGCTGACACTCACAACTCTTTGACTAATTTGAAGTGAGTTTGCTGATGACTCTCTCTTGTAAATCACTGGTTGTCTCACCTGAATTGCAATAATTCTTTTAATGGTGGAAATTAAGATATGCTGTCTCCCAAAAAACAGATATGCTCGAACCTTTATCCACTTATAGGACAGCTGACAATTAGGCAGCCCCCAACGGACTGAGTAGTACCATGGCTATAGGACAGTGGCGGACCGTGCCTTTCACACCTAGGCCTTCAGTAGTGCTCCGTCTGAATCAATTTACACCTCAATAACTATTTTATGGTTATAGAAATCATCTTATTATGTAGAAATACAGTAGGGATGTCCCGATCCAGCTTTTTGTATTAAAGTTGAAAGTTATTTAGCTACTTACTTAGTTTTCAGACTCATGTTGAACATGGATTTACTCTGATAACAACTTGATGGTTAGGACACAGACCTATGGGTTAGGAGATGCTAATGCTCATGTGGGATCGGACTTTACAAAAAATGCATCTGGAGTCTGGATTGGCATTTTCTCATGCCGGCCGATACGATCCAAATATTGGATCAGGACTAGCCTAAAATACAGTATAAAGATCATGGTTGCACAAGTATTCTATTACTGCAGCTACAGCTGCGACCCCCCCCCCCCCCAAAAAAAAAAAAAAAAACATCAATTATATCCTCATAAACTGGCAATGTTATTTAGGAAAAAAGCAAGATTTCACTCACTTACTATTCTTGAAAAGTCTTGATAATGGCCTTGACAGTAAATCTGCTACCAAATCAATTTCTTCTCCTCCTTCAGCCATTGTGGGGTGATAAAATAGCTATTACACCAAAACAACTATATTTCGCTTAGTTTGTGAGCTTTGGTACATACACTATCTGACTATCCAATCAGCGGGCGTGAATACGGTGACGTTGCCTTAGGCCTTCTAGAAGGCCCTGGTGTCACCAACTTAAAATCTGATTGGTTAAAGCAACAGTTTAATCGACATGTATTTTCTTTTAGGGGGGCCTGCAGAACGGATTGTGAAGGCCTCCAGCCAGACATCTTTGACTTTGACCATGCCTGGCAACAAATGATGGCTGAAATGTGATTGGTTAATTGCTTTCATATGAAAATGCATGTCTGGAAGCAGCAAAAACAGGGGAAAAGCTATGAAAGGAAGCGGACAGACTATTTAAAGATATTTAATAAGTATTCATGGACAAAATATAATTAACATCAGTCTGTGATTCAGATATTTTCTTAGGCCTGCAGAAAAGGCCTTGCAGGCCCTGATGGCCCACCACTGCTATAGGACCATATGCTATTGTTCTCACTTATGAAGTAATCACCTTTTCCAGTGTTGGAAAGTGTCTCACAAATATTCCTCTTGGATTTAACTTTTTATGTAAAAAAAAATTCTTACAGCCTATTGTACAGTAGGATACAAACCTAACCTTTAATACAGGTATGGTTTTGAGAGAAATTGAGAGGATTTGATGAGAGTTGATGTGATGATGTGCTATGACCGTATTGTGCTGTGACTGATTTTCAATGGCTGGTTTCCGGTCACATTGTGAACGTTTTAGTTAATGTTCCCCGATTTTTGACCATATCAAAGAGGATTAGGAATGCAGGACAACAACTGAAACAATGAAAATGCACATTGGGACGGAAGTAAATGCTGTTACTGCTGAATTTTCATACCACTTATTCATAAAATGCTTCACAACTGCAGTGCAGTGGAAACACAATTTGATTGATGTTAATCATTAAATATTAATGAAAATATGAAGATACATTTTTGGAGATACCTTTGGTCAATGGAAATGGATAGTGATGATATTGTAAATGCAATGCTAATATTCTTAGAAGAACAACCTGGCATAAATATTCAGGAATTATAGGTACAAAAAGATATAGAGCTATAGAAATTTACCTAATTTTGTGGCAATAGAATGTCCCAAAAGTGCTGGCTGTGAGACATTAACCACATCAAAAAAATTCTGTTTCCTGTTTAAAGGTTTACAGGTTTCCAAACAATCAATGCGTATGTAAATGAAAAAGGAAAATATGGCAAATATTGAAAGCAGTTTCATACAATCTAAATGCCGCCTTAACATTTTCTTCTTTTGCACCAGATTTAATTGAAAGGTTGATAATTTGTTAATGCACACAAGGTCAGCCTCTTAATTACTGGGCATTATTTCAGGATCATCAAGCTGCAGGTGGGTAATACTGTGGAAGCAGATTATTTTTGTGTGGTGAATTAATCTTGGTCAAGTAAAATACCACAGTAGCGTTTAATGAGTCTCACCCCAATCAAGAACAATTTCCTCTGTCTGTGTTGACAGGGAGCTTTTTGAAAGCAGAAAGCAATTAAACATGCGAGCTAAAACAATTCACAGCAGTTTTATAGTACTTAAGCAGTAGAAGTCAAAGAGACCAAATTATTAGTTACCCACCACCAGGACAATTCTTTTAAAGTGTGAAAAAAAGACTAAATTAGCAGCGGAACAAATACATAGCGAGAAAATGCAAGGGGTGCTGGGAACACAAATGTTCGGTCGGCTGAGAGGAGGGAATTATGAATAATAGCAAAACAAGAAGATAGAAAACTCTGGGGATAAGAGATTTAGATGGGTGGTATCCACAATATGTCATAGTGTGTAATAAGGTTGAAGTATCAAAGACAAAGGGACAGAAAACACCAAAGGACAAATGGAGATTGCAGTTATATATAATATGTCACTGTATGTCAGGGTGGTAGGATCCAAACACTGGGCCAAAGAAAGGGAACTAAGTAGCTTTGTGAAATCTTTGCTTTATTCTAAAAGTAAAACAAGTGACAGAGCCAGGCAGAATATTCATACCAAACTGAGACAAAAAGAAAATCCTAGAATCTAACAAATAAAATAACTACTAAAGAAATAGTCCCTCCAGCGTGTCCTGGGTGTTCCTCTGGGCCTTCTCCCGGTGGGATGTCCTTGGAACACCTCACCAGGGAGGCGACCAGGAGGCATCCTAATCAAATGCCCGAGCCACCTCAACTGTCTCCTCTAGACGTGGAGGAGCAGTGGCTCTACTCAAAGCCCCTCCCGGATGGCCGAGCATCTTACCCTATATCTAAGGGAGAGCCAAGCCTAGTCTTCATTGTACTCCGCTCACCAACCCACAACGTCAAGAGTTGAGGTCAACAGCACATCATCCTCACTGTAAACAGACACCGGATGGAGGACCAGAATCGCCTCGAAGCCATACGGAAGTCTTTTCCAGGGTCTCCCCAAACTCCTCCCACGCCCCAGATTTTGCCTCGCTAACCACCCGAGCCGCGTGCTGCTTAGACTGCCGATACCCATCAGCTGCCTCTGGAGTCCCACAGGCCAAAAAGGCAGGTAGAACTCCTTATTCAGCCTGACAGCATCCCTCACCACTGGTGTCCACCAGCGGGTTCAAGGGTCACCGCCACAGCAGGCAACCCTGTGACCAACCCTGTGACCGCACCTCCGGGAAGCCACGTCAACGATGGAGGCGCGGAACATTGCCGACTTGGACTCAATGTCCCCCACCTCCCCCGGAACATGCTCGAAGCTCTCCCAGAGGTGGGAGTTAAAGCTCCGCCTAACAGGGGCGCTCCCAGCTGACCCTCACAATGCGTTTGGGCCTCCCTGGTCTCACTGGCGTCCTCCCCTACCATAGGAACCAACTCACCACCAGGTAGTGGTCAGTGGAAAGCTCCGCCCCCCTCTTCACCCGAGTGTCCGCAGATCAGCTGAAACGACAGCAAAGTCGATCACTGAACTGCGGACTACAGTGTACTGGTGCCAAGAGGGGCATGCATGAACCATGAACACCTTTATGCCTGAACATGGCATGGAAAATCTGTGCCGAGCACGGAAGTCTAACAACAAAACACCACTCGGGCTCAAGCTGGGGGTGGCATTCCTTCCAACCACACCCCCCCAGGTCTCACCCTCATTGCTCACGTGAGCGTTGAACTCCTCTAGCACAACAAGGGACTCCCCAGGGGGGGGGACCAGACAACATAGCTAGGATCATTGGGACACTCAAACCCCTCCACCACGATAAGGTGGCAGCCCAGGGAGGGGATGGAGTCTCATTGGCCAATTACCTCTGAAGTGAACACCTGTTCCCATGATCACTGAATTTGCTCAGGAAAAATGAATAAGCATTGTAGTAAGCTTGTACCTAATGCAACATACCTAGCTGGTAGACTGGTATCGGTGCCTGGCACCAACTAAAAGATATAGATAGAAATATATATAGAGAAAGATTTTGGTAGCAATGTGAGAAGAACAGCAGTGCTATTTAAAAAGAAAGGAACAGAGACATAGTTTAATTCTGTCATTTATTGCATAGTCAGTAGACATGAGGTGGCTACTCAGTGAGAAACAAAGTATGCTTATTGCAACATTTACAACTTTTAGCTTCACAGAAAAAAACAACATTATACAACAGCATCATTACATTGCATCAGCATTTTTGTTTACTATTGCCTTTGCATTCTTAAATTCATTCTTAAAGGACAAAGTGTTTAAATTTGACCTTTTAGCAACATTAACAATGAAGGGAAAACGGGGTTGCATGTCAGAGTGCTAGTTTTTAGGAAAAACTGTTAATATGTTTTTTTTTCTTTTTCTGAAAGACCTGTTAAGAGTTTAGCTGTAATGTGTGTGTGACTAGGTGTCTCAAATTCTCTGAGCACTCAGATGGTGTTTGTCAGTGACAAATTTCTTAGCATGAAATTTCCATCCATCACTGCACACATCACATACATTTAGGACACAATACACGCCCACACTGACTGGCTGTTGGGCTTTTCAGTGTCCATGTTCAGGCATGACTCTCACCTCATTAGCCCTCCCATATGGTTGCAAGTTTAAATCATTTTTAAATGGAGGCTTGATTTTCAGGCACAGCTGTTCAGTCACCACTTCCTCTACTTTAATTTCTGTGTTCCTGTCTAAGAGTCTGACTGACTTTGACATTGAATATTATGTTCATGGTTATATTTTTCTGGAGCACATGCATGAACCATGTTGTGCACCAAGCAAAAGTTCTATCTTTTAAACTTCTTTTTCACTGTTCACTGAATATTGTAATGTAGTACATCAATTAGGAAAGTGATAATGCTATATAACATTAGTTCAGATCAGGTTGTTCTAAACATTGACCCAATGTCAAGTTTTAATTGCACTCCAAAAATACATTGCTTTGACTTTGAAAGTCTGTATTTTTTGGCTTATGACTAAAAATCTGCAAATGTAAATTAATGAATAAATTGTAGAATAGAATAAAATTAAATGGAGACACACTTACCTGTCTAGTGGTCAAGATCCAATAGTACACCAATATAACATATGGAAAAATGCTAATTCAATCAGGCAAGTGATGGGGGTGTTTTGCTCAACTTTTCAATAAATCTTAAATCTGCCATTTTATAGCTTGAGCTATGGAGAGGGAAAATTCCAACTTTTAAATCTTAAAAGTCTCATAAGAGGAATAAAGAAGACTGGCAATGCAAGCTACCTTGTCTTCTCTTGGAAAACTGAACCTTCAGAGCTCTCGATGGCACCGGGACACTGGGACTATCTACTGATTGCCAGACAATCAGTGATAGAGATGTCTGAACAGTTATCCAATTTAGAGTCAAAGTCTTTTTCCTTAGTTGGGTTAACCTCAGTCGAAGCGTCCTCCTTTATAGATTATATATATCAAGAGCTGTACAGAAACCTTGGACATTGAATTTAACGCTTAACTTAAAAAGAACTAATGTTTATCATAAAAAAAACAACAAAAAGCCAGAGAACCTAACAGGTATTAGGTTATATCTTTGGTAGTTTAGACCTGAACATGATTAACAACTCAGTGTGTGCATTGACAAGAAACTTTGTATGAACAGAACAGTGCCTTTTACTGCAACGATCCTGAACAGAACTACACTCTGAGGCTTGTTAATGTAACCCTTATGGGCCCAACACGAATAGGGAAAAAGAGTAAAACATCAAACTTAAAGAGCCCATGGAAGAGTTTTTCATTTATAGTTCACCACTTAACTTTTCCTATTTAATAGTGAACTTGCTCCCCACACTTGTGGTTGTTACATGTGTAGAATAAATAAGTTGTAGTGCACCAGATGAGACACTTGAAGTTGTGTATCAGTTGATCTGATTGCACGAGTGCTAATAATTTGTTACTGGGAGGGCCCTCCAGGCACAAGCTTGCATGTTTAAATCTTGGTTAGCCCTGCTGGCCATGTCATAGAATTCAAATGTTTTGTTTGACCCCTTTTCCTTAAATTTAAAGTTTAACCTTTTGCGACTGGTCAATGACACTAGCAAATGTACTCCTATCATGAGCCTGCAGCTGGGATTACGGTCGTTGGAGCTTGCATCCCTAAATTTCAGAGCAGAGGTCTAGAATTCTCAGGATTCTCTCTGTCTTTTCTTATGAAATGCTAATGCTGCCCATTTAATTGAATTGAATTGAAAGCCTTTATTGTCATTGTACACAGTACATTGAGATTTGGAGAGCAGCTCCGTAAAAGTGCACACATAAATAACACATACATATACAATACATTAGTGCAACTGGAGTACTAGTACTAGTACTAGTCTGGATGTTGGTTGAGTAATTTTAGTAACAATTGCTTAATTTTGACAGTGCAGGGTTTACCAATAACTCCTAAGTGATGGCTAGTAGCTGGATTGAGGTTAAAAGGTGGTGGTAAAAGTCCTGGAATTGGCTCTATCCATCATTACTTACTCTTCACGGCAGCAGTTAGACCAGAATAAGAACCACCTCTGAGAATTTATTTTCCAATGAATGGAAAATTAGTTGGTAATCATTGGTGATGTGCTCATGTTTTCGATCAAATAATCTGTTCACTTTTCGACTGTGAGCTTGATCAGATAGATTTTACCACTCATGGGGGAACTGGAGAAGTGAAAGTCAATGTAGTTTAGTCACTTGTCCTGCATTTCAAGTCAAGCCATCTAGCAGATTTTTTAAGGCCCTAAAGGGCCCTAAACGCCTTCTCCAAAGAGGAAACTGTTGATTTACTTTACCTATATAGACTGACAAAAAGGGAGAAAAATGGAAAAATTTGCTTGAACCTGAGCTAGAAAATGACTTTAATTTTATTTCTGGGGGCCTCTACATGTCTTACCAAAAAATTATTCCTCTGTGTCCATAATGTAAGTTAATTGACATCCCCTGTAAAATTACATATATCAGAGACACAAACAGAATTTACACTACTGTGCGGCATCCATTCTTTCTCTCATCAACATAAGGCGGAGAAAGGAGAATTTGAAGCTCCTGTCATTCCCTGACAGTCCGACATGAGGCTTACATACAAGTTGCAAATAATAGCCTGCCCTCCCCATCCTTTCCCCTTCCCATGCCTTATTTGGCTTACATTCAGTGTTTCCTCAAAATAGGATAAATCTGTACAGTGATTAGTTTAAGGTAATGCCAGGACAGAACCTTTTCAGTCGTGTGACAGCAGCGGTGGGATAGGACCAAATCCAGAGCATGATTTTTTTCAGAGGTATTTTGCAAGTTGTGTTTCAGAGGATCTAGTTGTTTATTGTTCATTTTTCAATAACATCTGTGTATAATTATATATTTGAGCCAGATAGTGTTGCAAAAGTTTTTTTTTTAACTTGTTTATTGTTTTTGTCAAATATCCCCAGATAGTTTATTTATTTTTGTGACGCTGAGACTCAGTGTTTTGAATAAAACCATGATATTCTGATTGTTTAAGCGTCAGGACATCGGCGTATTGATTTTGTCTTTTCTTCGAAGCCCCATACAACTATTTTCAGTTTGTTTGCTGATGATGTGCCAGATACCCGGACTGTGGTTTTCCTCCTTTCAGGTTTTGAGTTGTGTTGTAATTTCAGTTTGCGTTCTGGTGTTCTTGTGTTTATTTCAATGTCTGTCTTGGTTTCCTATTCCCAGCACTTTCATTCATGTCCTTCAGTTTCCTCTGGCTTTCCTTATTCAGTTCAACCTTTCTGAACCTGTGCTTCCTGTCTCACCTGTTCTGCATCCACCATTCATCTCTTCCCTATATAAGACCATTGTTGCTTCATTCCTTGTCAGATCCTTGCCGTACACTGCTACCTGTTGCCTTACCTTTTCGTGTGTTCGAGTTTTTTGTTTATGTTTTTGTTTTGTTTTTATTTTATTTTTATCTTTTGGAATCTGGCTCTGCTGTGCCCTTTGTTAGTTTTATGACAAAACCTCAGTTTGATTTAAGTTTTTAGTTCTTATTTTGTTTTCCCCCCTTGGTCCTGCAGTTGGATCTCCACTCTAAAAGCAATCGTGACACATATCTTATGAAATTATATAATTTTGTCTGTTTGAAGTTGCTGGCACGGTGGTGTGGTGGTTAGCACCATCGCCTCACAGCAAGAGGGTTCTGGGTTCAGGTCCAGAACTGGGGGACCCAGGACCTTTCTGTGTGGAGTTTGAATGTTCTCCCTATATCCGCGTGGGTTCTCTCTGGGCTCTCCACAATCCAAAAAGCTGCAGGTTAGGTGGATTGGACATTCCAATTTGCCCTTAGGAGTGAGTGTGCCTAGTTGTTTGTCCTTGTGTGGCCCTGCGATGGACTGGCAGACTGTCCAGGGTGTACCCTGTCTCTCGCCTACTGACCACTGGGATAGGCTCCAGTTCCCCCTGTGACCCCAGCAGGGTAACGATGATGGATGGATGTTTGAAGCTGCAAATGTGGTGAAAGTCAATATCTTATTTATTTTAAAAAGCAGCTTTATTTATTTGGAATCAAGCATCAGTTTTTGCCTGAAATAAATCTTTTTTTATTTTACTGAAATAAAATAAACCTGGATTGTTTCCTGAAAGATGACTGAGGAGTTTGCAATCAGATTAAGAGGCTAAATGAGTTGAAATGACTCAGTTAACATGGAGTTAACATTTTCACAGTTTATGTTTTTATGCAATACCAACTATTTAGCAGTAATTTGATCCATTACTTATGTTAAAAGGAAAAAAAGGAATTTCAGAATACTGAGATCTTCACAGATGGGATTGGGGTTCTTTCATTCGAATGACTCATTCATTTCAGATTGTAGAAAACTGAGGACATGCTGTTGTTAGCCCTATTCTTTTGTTGGAAGCCAAATAGAGGCAGATGGCCGCCCACCCTGAGCCATGGTTCTGCTCGAGGTTTCTGCCTGTTAAAAGGAAGTTTTTCCTTGCCTGTGTCGCCTAGTGCTTGCTCATGGTGGGAATTGTTGGGTTTCTGTAATTATCTTCAGAGTAGGGTCTGACCTGTTCTGTTTGGAAAGCGCTGTGAGACAACTGTTGATGTGATGTGGCGCTATATAAATAAAATTGAATTGAAATTTAATTGAATTGAAATAGGCCATAGGCTGAAGCTCAAAATGTGGCTAGAAATAGGATTTCGCTCCACTATCCTGGGGACTACTTTTTCGATAGCAGTTTTTCCAATCTTGAATATCGATAATATAATATTCTCGAGCTGGGAAAAAAAGTTCTCCATGAGATTCCTGCCAGTATTTGAGAAAATGGGGGCCAAAGGTGGCAGTTTACCAAAAAAAGTGACGATTTTGGGTCTTCTACCATTTTCAAACCCTTGTAACTTTTTTATTATTAAGCCGATCGGACTCAAATTTTTTATTCCCACAGACATTCATACTTACTCTGAGCTTCTAAAGCGGCAATGTTCTGCGTGCTTTAAGTAAGGAGTTATTCTAAATGAAAACATACACTTTTTAACAATTTCACAATCTCCCGAAATATATATTTATTGCACATGAAAACTGCAATTCTTTGAATTTTCAATTGAAAAACTCTAATAGAAAGATATCCCTTTGTGTCTGGTTAACTAATAACTATGAAAAGTGATGTGAATTTTATCACCTAGCAGACCAGTTACAATATTGGATGCAAAATTTTAGGAAATAACTGAAACAATGAAAACTAGAAGAATCTTCAAGTAAATTGATACTGTTTATTCAATGGACCTGATACCAACTTAAGCAATCATGGTATTAATGAACAAATAATAACAAAAATAATAGTAACACCCCCCCCACCACCACCACCACCACCACCACTCCATCCCCACACCAACAAGAGTTACTACTTCTGTTTGTTGCAACAAACCAAGCACTTAGCATGCCCAAGTTGATATCTCCCAAATCTTATACATGTACATACATAATTATAAAGACTGATTCTAACCATTAATAAATCTCCACTGCACTCCATTGCAATAGCAATGATAACATGATTTTGAAAACGGGTAAAGTTTTCAGAGGCCTCATAACAATAACAAGAATAATAATCATAATTATTGATTATTTATAAGAACATTGGAAAGTATTAATATCACATTAAAAAAATTAACTCTTATTTATAAGCTTCAAGATTGTTTTTTTCACATTTACTACAAACTTAAGTTAACTATGGACAAATATTCAAATTGGTTTTCAGAAATGAAATAGTTTCAATCAGATAACCCGAGGGTTATGAATTCACTCCTCTGAGGCAAGACATAACATGGAAATGTACAGATAATTAAAGAAGGCATAAAGACATTTCTGTTTTTAAACAATTACTTTTTGTTGGACCCAGCAAGCCTTGAGATGTTAAACTTTTTAGGATCACTTCAGGTTGTTACGACTTGAGAATTACAATAGAAAACACAAAGAAACTATGAATAATCGAAATCATAGGAGTGATAGGAGTCTCCTCCTATCACTTCCTGCAGGTGCTCCTAGAGCTGTGGAAGCTGGATCTGTGATTGGGAGTTTCCTGCTGCCCCCGTGTTCCTGCTCTGCTACTTCTCTGCATAGTGTTACTGCTGTCATAACTCCTATCATTATCATTAGTATCAATATCAATGCCATTTTTCATCAATTATATGTGTTACTGTTGGCTGCCTCTCTCTGCTCCCTCTGTCGTTCTCTCGCCCTCTCTCTCTTACCCTCTCTTTCCCTCACCTCCAACCGGCCGAGGCAGATGGCCGCCCACCCTGAGCCATGGTTCTGCCCAAGGTTTCTGCCTGTTAAAAGGAAGGTTTTCCTTGCCTGTGTCGCCTAGTGCTTGCTCATGGTGGGAATTGTTGGGTTTCTGTAAATAACTTAAGAGTAGGGTCTGAACTACTCTGTTTGGAAAGCACTGTGAGACAAATGTTGTGAGTTGGCCCTATATAAATAAAATTGAATTGAACTTTCTTTGTTGCACCGTTTGTGGTACCGCACTTCAATTGTGACACAATCTTTTCCATGTAGATCCTTGAGGATGGATTCGTCCATTTTCACTTCAGCTGCTTTAACCAAACTCCCTAGCAAAGAGAGAGTTAAAGTTCAATCATAAACCAGCTGCCAACAAATAATATCAAATACCTTTTCTCTGTTTTACCAGACTGAACTGGTAGTTGGGTGACAAATTTAAAATCTAACCATTATTTGACAACTCAATTAATTGGCTATCATCACTTCAAGTTCATAAGGCCCTACACATAGCCTTCATTCACCTAGATCATAATGATGTGAGCAGGCTTGGGCTGGCACCAATTACACATGGATTTTTTTTTACCAACAAATGTATTACTTTTGCTTTTGATTATAAGCCACAAACAAAGATGCTGTCTGCAAATTATCTAATCACCAGTGTGAGAAAGCGGCTCGCCAGCCCCCGTCTCACGTCAGAGGAGGAGTAAGTAGAGGATTTGCAAAAAAAAGGTGGTAAAAACTAGCGGACGACAAAGTTCCAGTGAAAAACGTGTAGCGGTTTATTTACAGGTGCGATGGTGAAGACAAAACAAAATAAAACAAACAAAATACTTTCAAACAAAGAAAACAAAACCGGCCATTGCAGGCAATACAAAGAAATTACAGCCTCACTGCAAGCTGACATCCAATATAATTTCTCAGAGCACTCTCACCAAACCAACCACCAGCAGCCTCTCTGGCATTGTGAGTGTGCCCCTTAAATAGGCCCACCAATCCACACCTAATTGGGAAAGCCCAACTCAACAGGAAGCAAATCCCCAATAACGCACAATTAACATTGTAATAAATACCACACAGCCCATAGTATCACACCTCAAAAACATCCATAATTATGAAGACAGTTGTACCATGCTACAAGTCCCAATTCCCCTAATAATTACAATTGCAATAGTTATTCCCAACATTTACACCCCTGTCCCCACATAGTCTGTCCCCTGCCGTGGGTAAATCAATAAAAGGCTGGCTCCGATGCGGTACGTGTTTCCACACGGACCAGTTTATTGACGGACCAGGAACGAGAAGGTGTATGTTTGGCTGGGAAGTTTTATTGTCGACTACGGAATGTATGATGAAGCTGTTCGGTAAATAAAGTGTTAAATGGAAGGTGTTGTTGTAATATTTGAACTAGCGTAAATTACCGGGTGAATTGTTTGTAAATGCCGCCGCGACGACGGCCGGTCTGTGGTGCATGCTGGGAAATGTAGTGACGCTGTGTGTGATAGACGTGCGGCTACGGTTCGGGAACAGAGGGGGAAAACTGCTCCGTTTTCACAACCAGTATTTATAGTTTCTGCTTGGACCAATTTACCTTTCTTTGTCTTGTGTCCCTCCGCCAACGTGCGGTCGATTCCGTCAATTTCTAGCCACTTACGGGCACATACGATCAGGTTCTTCCAACGAACAACTGTTAGTGGCTGTGTCCTGTTCTCGCCTCTGAATGGGAGAGCGCACCTGAAGGACGCGCTCTGATTGGCTAACGGCTAGGCGGCTCGATTCGAGCGTAGTTTACTGGTGTGATCAGGTTACGATATAGTTACATTTTTAAGTAATTATTGTAAAAATACTGGCGCAAAGCGAATGGAGAACTTTTGGTTATGAGCTCAAAATGCACTAAGTATTTTTTGTAGGTGTCATTTAGTAGGCCCTAAATAGGTGGAACGAACCTGAACGATACAGGCTTCAGCCTATGGCCTAAAAGGAAAAGCCAGAGACGTACTGAAATGAAAAAAGTAAAGGATGACATGTGAAGGTAACCACATGTTACAAAAAGAAAAAAATAGCATTATAGTGGGTCAGTCCCTAATGCAGAATAATTACCAAAGCGATTTTCGATAGTCGGTGCCTGGCATCAACTCATCAGAGAGAATTACAAAAAAACACAAAATTCAGCGAATATACTAAAATGTCTAGAATTAAATAACTAAAAGCAAATTACTACAATGTCAATTAAAATAATCTTGTGGCTTATAATTAGAAAATTATTAGAAAATGCACATCAGAATCTCTGTATTTGTAAATAAGGCACAATGTTAAGTTAATTCATTAGCAAAATTTTGCTCTTTGTCTTCTAGAATAGAGGCTTTCAAAATGTCAAAATAAGAAAAGAGCCATCTGGGTGGATTAAAACGTCTAATACAACCATGAATGGAAGTAAAGCGTGTGACGTAGTTGAAATACAGAGAAGATGGTTGAATCATGCGGGTAGGCGGAGTGTGAAGCTGCGTCAGTGGAGGAGGCAGAGTGCCTGTAGTGTGTTGTGGACACAGAGATATCACTCTACACTCTATGGCCTTTTTCATCCTTGTCTTGAAAATATTTATCTTCTCATCCCTTTTTTATAGACTTCTTCTATAGAGCTGATTTATTATCTCTCACACCATCACTGCGCTAACAAAAATACTGCATGCATGAATATTACTCCATCCATTTGTTTAAATCCTTTTTATTTTACTGGATTCCCAGTCCCGCTGAAGACAGAGCTTGTGTGTAGGGCCTTCCCAAACGTGTGTGTGTCTATACATGCAAGTGTTCCCAGTGAGTCCAATACATCTCTGAGGATGAGTAGATATGATGGTGTCTACTGCTAAAGAACTGTTGTCCTCAGACTGTGATTCTCCCATCATATTAGAGGTAATATTCCTGGCTAGTTACGGCCCATGGTGGAGCACACCAGCAGCCACCTGACTGAGCTGAGCAGAGCAGAAGGAGGCCTCGTGGTGCAGCTATTACCCCAGGCCCTCTCTCGGCCATCCAGTGAATCATAAATCATTAGCTAACATCCTAACAACGTCCCATCCACCAAAATTGCTTCTTAGTACTGAGGAGCCTTTATAAAATTATTTTGCATTATATGCTGTCCTAAATTCCATATTTACTCTTCTTGTCAGCACGGGGCTCAAGGCACGACTCAGATGCAGATTTTGACAGATACAAGGTCGTATTGACAAAAATTCACACTCTCTCTGAGTGGCTATGAAAAGTACAAAATCATAATCTCTAATACGAGAAGAACAAAACTATGGACAAAGTACAAAATAATAATCACTCTTTCGAGGCAGAACAAAACTACGGACAAGGTACAAAATTACAATCACTCAAATCGAGGATGAAAAACTGAAAGTGATAAATAATAATCATTCTTCAAGGAAAACGTGGGGAATCGAGACTAGGAATTTTATGGCAGGCTCAGAATCAATGGTTAGGACGAAACACACTGGTACAAAACAAGGGGAACGCAGACCATTTAAACACATATGGGGAAGAAAACTCCAGGTGAACACAATCAGTGATTAGGGAGGACAATCAGACAGGTGACACACAGGGAAGTGCAAGTGACCTGAAAGGAGAGGAGAGTACTTTTCAAAATAAAACAGGAAATGACAAGACCAAGACATGACCAAACACCAAAAAAAAGAAAACAGGCACTTCTACTGTTCTCTTTTCAAAAGAATTAGTAGGAAATAATTATTTCTTCCTGCATCATTTTTCAGTTTCAGAATACCGGTAAAACTGAAAAACCTTCAGCAGACATTAGTTGTGAAGACTAACATGAACGTGAGTTCAGACCGATCACACCTGGTGTATTTTACTGAGTCTAATAGGGTCCAGGCCCTGTTCTTCTGATGTGTTGCACATGTAATGCAGTTCCTCTTTGTTCACACTCTAAGCACCTATTTCCCAGAATTGGGAAATTGTTATACTCACCCTGTTGTGGTTCCTAACATGGGTACCACTGACAACTTGTCATTCTATCTTTGTTCCAGTCCACTCTTTCCATGAGGTTAACTTAGCAAAACTCAAGCAACATTTTCTTAGACAGGCCTTTTGACCTAGCAGAAAATGAAAATTTATTTTGCACATATTCACTGGACATATCGTCCAACAAAAAAAAAACCTCTGAGTTCACATGTATCACAGATGAAAACAGAGCAATAAACACACCTATTATACTTCTGCTAGACTTTAATGGAGCTCCAGTTGTGTTTTGGAACATTTAGCATCATGCACTCCCCCAGGTAATCCAGCTACTCTTAATTAAGAACCAAATAATTAGTTCATTAGGGACTGAGCAACACTCTTTTTTGAAAAATGACCATAATCTATGCAACCAACCTCTAAAAGCATGTATCATACAGAAACATGGACATCTACACTGCCATGTTGTGGTCTCAGAATAATATCAGCACCTTAGTAATTTAAATAATTGGTGAACCAGTCAGAAAGATCTGGCATGTATAACGATAATATCTGCGGATTATATTTACTTCAGTCTGCCAAACACAAATAGCTTGAGGATACTTAAAGTGCAAGCCAAAACATTAAAAAGTGTTAGAAAAATTACTCTTATCCACTAGGTCATATCACATATTCTTGTAACAAATCTATAGTATGTTGTAGTTTTTAAAATAGAATGTTTTCTCATTATTCCTTTAGTTATCTTTACAATACATTCTGTTGTTCTATGTTCCATGTGTTTTACACCTGAAGTCTGAAAATCGTTTGACCTTATATCTCTTAGATATGAAAGACCCTCCCTAGATAGATGTTGCCTCTTTCTTCAAAAAGCTGTTTAAATTGATAAGCATAATTAGTGCCTTCATTGATGTACAAGCAGTGTTGGGGAGTAACGGATTACATGAACTGCTAGCTGCGGCCAATAGCTAATAATAACATGCTAAAATTAATCATGGGTCAATACTCATTAAAACCTTAAAGTAATCAAAAAGTAATCAAAAGTAATTAGTTACATTACTTTTTAAAAGTAATCGAAAAAGTTACACTACAATTACATTTTAAACAAGGTAACTTGTAACTGTAACGGATTACATTTTTAAAGTAACTTACCCAACACTGTGTACAAGTTGCTAAAGCCATTCATTAGAGATTCTGGCTTTTTAACTATGAGAAGACGAGATTGTTCCTCCCATATTTAGCTTGTACAACACAATGTCCATGATTAGGAAAAAAGAAAATCGACATGTTATTTGTAAGACCACGAGACAGATTTCAAACTCTTTTCACTATACAGTATATTAAATGAGCTCAGGCCCAAATATAGTAATTTATCTTTATTGAATTGTTAATATGCTTTTTAGAAGTTAAACTTGCATTGATGCACACAGTTTAACAAAAATAATTTTCCTATGTCCGGTGATTTCCACTCTACAATATGGCTTGTTTTTGAGGAAATTCTGAATTTACTGAATTGTTCTTTACAGAGATTTCACTGATTTCACTAACTTTTTTTATTGCATTTTTTTAAAACTGTTACACAGCTGTAAATTATGTCCAAAATACTTTTCTATGATTATTTAACCATTCGCCTAAACGGTACTTCCAAAAGAGGTGAAAATCTTTTTTATCCCTTCTTCTGCGGGATGCTTTTTAGAAATGTTTAAATAATTACTGCTAAACAGATTTTCTTTTTCACACAGGATTTGCACAAATCCTCTCTTTGTTCCATTCTCCAAAATGTTTTGTTTGTATTATTTAATGTGTTTTACCAAGCAACCACACTATAATTTGCCAATGGGTAATTCTGTACATGGAAAATGCAGTTGGGAAAATTAATAGTTTAATTCAGAATAAGATTTTTTTCTAATACATTTGTATAAGTAAATAGAAAAACAAAAGTGAAGATATCACGTCAACCTCAGTCAGTTAAATAGCTCTGGACTTTAGCCAACCATTTCTAAGAATAGATCAGTTTTAATTTTTGATTGTTTTTTATTCACATTAAGTATTTTCGATACCACAGCTCGCGTAACGGGCGCTCTGCCTTAGACTTTGCACCATCTCCTGGGTGGAAATGTTAATGTTTATATTGGACCAGCCCCATGACTGCATGAGCCAAATTACCTCCAGAGAAGTGTCTGGTAGCTGTTGTAAATCTGTCTTCACAGATATGAAACAGCAGCAGTGGTGATCATCAGGCGAGGCATACTGCAGCTTATTGGTTTTCTCACAGACATGCTCGCATGGGTATTGATGCACGTTGTACTTAGTGTGCTTTATGTGTGCAGTGTGTATGCATGCAAATAGTTTGCATACACACTATATATGTGTGAGTCCTGGCTTTATGTGAGAGTTGGAGCCATCTAGACGGTTGAAAATATTTACTTCAATACTCAAAGCAATAGCTGACATTTAATTGACCTACAGTCCCAAATCTGATGTCATCTGAATACAGTGTGGACATCAGTCAAATATATGATGCAATCCAATACAGCAGTGTCATGAAACTACTCTTTTATTATCACCATACATTTTAAACCAGGTGGATTCAGACTGTCATCACATCTACTGCTAGTAAATATCCAGCATTGCGTTTGCTATTTTATCCCATTAGCATTGGAAAAATCTCTCCCACATTTGTATTATATATATATTAGCTTTCTGTTGATGCAAGTCAACATTTTCTGCAGCTGTCCATTTTCACAAGAGGCACTGAAACAGGGAAACATAGGGCATTCCAAGCAGAGCCTTTGGGAGCACTTGCAAACAAATACAGTAGCAAGGATGCTCAACAGACAAATAAAACCGCACAGCAACTGTAGAGAGGCATAAAGAAGCATGTGTCATACTTGAATTTTTGTCTGTTAACATAACCATGCAAAACATGCAGTCCAGGTTTCACACAGATTGTATTCAGTTATGCATGCAAAGCCGCCGCCCACCCTCGAGACCGAGTCCATCCGCAGCCACCCTTGGGAACAGAAACAAGGAAGACCACCACAGAGACAAATACACAGAGGACAACAGAGGAAGCCCCCTGAA
>JABUIW010000027.1:101872-134330 GCA_013363375.1 Menidia beryllina | reverse complement strand
TACTGTTCCGTGCCTGGGTGTTTTTGGGTCCCCCGCAGTTCGTAACACTGTGCCAACAATCTCCCAACAAAGCCAGCAGACACATGAAAGTGCCTTTCTTTTTGTCCATAGAAGAAAGGATGTTTGTTATTACTCTGAGGCAAATGAAAATTCCAGTCCTAAAGACCTGAGAAGTCTTTAGGACTTTAGGAAAGTTCTAATAAAAAAAAAAATCAGAAATAAGACCTTCAAGACACTCAAAAACAGTTAAGAATCTTAAAATCTATTATGATTACCTTGTCATGGTAAGAACCCAAGCAGTGGACTTGCACTGGGCCAATAGTTTTTAATAGTTTATAGTTAAATAGGAACATCAGAAAGCTGATCATTAGTGTAATAGTCTCTGCACTGGCTGAAGAGAGACATTTTTGTATCCTGGTAATTTTTTTCCTAATAAGATTTTAAAATTTTGTAATATTACTTGCTTCTGGCTAAAACTATGATCGGGATTAAAATGATCCCAATACTTTTTTTTTTTCATGGGTGAGTGAGTAGTTTAACATCAGTTAATCTTGGTTGAACTGTAGAAAGTTTTCTGCCTTCCATGGCAGGTATGTTTCTTGATGACACTACTAAATTACATAATCAAATCAGGTTTGACCTAAAACTGGTCTTTTAGGGACACCGTAATTCGATTTTTGAATGATCTTCCCGTGAACCTATAAAACACATTTATAAAGATATGATACAAGCCATTTTGAGACTGAACCAAACCAAACACAATAATTCCCCCACTACATTACAAATGTCATGCGTCACTTAAAAATTCAGTACACCCAGAGAACAAGCACAGGGTGTTTTTTGCTCTAAAAAAATGTTTTGTAATGGTGGTTTGTGCTGTTAAGTTGAGGTCATTATATTGACAAGGCAGACATCTGTAGCAGTCGTCTGGGGGACTGTTTGGGAGACTGTGTCATTGACACTAAACCATATTCAGCTTTGTTCTAACTTTTGTAAAGCTCTGATGAAAAAGCATTTTAGTTGCCTCAATCTCCCACAGACAATAAGGACCAGAGTGAAAGGGGTTACAATAATTTAGCTTTGTGAACCATATTTAGAGCAAATTTCAGAAGATTCAGACAAAAGAAATACTTCACCAAAATTGTCCAGTATACTTCTCTTTGAAGAAATTATACAAGCTGATTTATAAATTTAACAGACCAGTGTTATGTAAAATGACAGGGGAGCTTGCTCTGTTAGTGTGTCACACACAAAGTCTGGCGCATTGATCAGAGAAGGCTGTTGTTAGTGTATGTGTGAGCGTGTGTGCTCTGACCTGTTTGTGCAATGGAGTGTGAGGCCAGCGGATGCTTTTTTGGGGTCACTGCTGGTGTGGGACTAAATGGACCAGTCCAGGAGGCTGGCTTGTCACTAGCAGCCGCCCACTCACTGTCGGTGCCACTGCTGTCACATCACTACTGGGTCATACGGAGCAATCTCTGTGTGATACAACTTGACTCTGATGGATTGCAACATTTGACCTCTACTGTCTCTTTGCACAGCTGTAATATTTCTCTGTGCAGGAAATTAGGAAATTTCACATCTCAGCCTGATCACAAGTCACTGAACTTTTTGTTTGCTGTAATTGTTTTTGGGTACACAAAAACTGACACATTCATATTCCCAAAGGTTGTAAACTGTGTAACTAAGAATTCTCATTGCTAACAAGTTTTTGATTCGTCATTACAACGATTGTTACTGACCATACAGGACTGTATCTGTATACAGCTCTGCACTTGTATGCTCACTAACAAGCAAAGGAAGACCAAGGAAAAAAAAAAACATTCATAACATAAAAAGAAGCACAATTTTTAAAACTCAGCAGTGAATAAGAAGACACAAATTGAACTTGTGAGCAATACAAAGATAACTGAAAATATATGAAGCTTCGATAATATCAGAAACTCCAAGAGAAGCAACAATGAGGAAAAGACCACAATCCACAGATCATAACAAAGATGAAAAGGCAACAAAGGTACTACAGTTCTGGTGCTGTAAACACTGAACATAAGAAGTGAAAATCAGGAGAATTAAATTAAATTTGTTTGAAAAATGTTCCTCAATGTCAGAAAACAGGTGGGCTTTTATTGTCAACAACCTGAATATGATGCTCATCATATCAATAGTACCTGAACTCCTGCAAAATAAAGTCTCTTCACATACCTAGAATGCTTTTAAAAACTAGCTGCAGAAAGGTACAAGAAGCTTCTACAAGGCAAAAAATATGTGGTGGTTCGTCACAACTTATGGTTATGCAGACAAGTACCATGTGAAGAAAAATAACTGTCTTTGTGATTTCTCGTTTATGATTAAAATGTTTTAATATTTACATTTTTCGTTGTTATATAAATTCAAAGGAAGACATAACTGCATAACAGTGACTTATTTTCTTATTTATTTATTGGTACTGTATTCTCTAATATCTCCCCATAAAGTTTCCTAGTCAAAGAAATATTCATATAGCACTTCACACAACCAGCCTGTAACTATTATCACTGATGACAAATAATCTGCCTGTAAATATTTTAAAGGATGTTTTAGTTTTTTGGCAACTTGGGGGAGGCTAAACAATAATCCTGACACGAGGGCGGAGTTCAGAGAGGACTCAGTCAAAAAACAGAATTTATTATAACAAAAGACGAGACAAAAAACCCCCCGCCAGGTGCACCACCGCAACAGAACCCCCCCCCCCCCCCCCCGCCCCAAGGGCCGGCCCGGATGGCCCAGGTGCCTCAGGGTGGGCCGGAAGAAATCCTCAATTAGGGTACCCAGAGCCTCTCCTCCGGGCCGTACCCCTCCCAGTCCACGATTGCCGCTGCCGGGTTGACAATCTTAGCAGTCGGGAAGGGTAGCACGAAACGCGGTACAACTTCCCGGACTCTCCCCTGAGCTGTAGGTCTTTGGCGGAGAGCCATACCTTTTGGCCGGGTCTGTACTCAGGTGCTGGTCTTCGCCGACGGTCGGCCGCTCTTTTAACCCGATCCCCTTGCCGGGAGAGGGCCCGTCTGGCTGCCGCCCAAATACAGCAGCACTGACGGATCTACGCCGTTGGCTCACTTAACAGCATTTTCTATATGCCAAGTGACCGCTCTGACCACACAGGACCGTGCAAGGATGGGTTCGGGTTCTTTGGCAACAGGGGTCATACAACCTGCACAGCGCGTAGGGCTTGACGTTCTTGGACCCCGGCCTGTAAGAAATGGAAAATGAAAAGCGGTTAAAAAATAGCATCCACCTGGCCTGGCAACAGTTTAGTCTCTTAGCCTGTTGGATGTATTCTAGGTTTTTATGGTCAGTCCAAACCAAGAACGGCTGGCTCGCCCCCTTCAGCCAGTGGCGCCACTCCTCCAGCGCCACTTTAACTTCTAGCAGCTCTTTATTCCCTACACCATAGTTTCTCTCCGCGGGGGTGTCCGCTGTCTAGAGAGGAAGGCACACGGGTGCATCCTGCCATCTTTGGGTGATCTCTGGGACAGGATGGCCCCTATCCCATCATTGGAGGCGTCCACCTCCACCACGAACTGTCGCGAGATGTCAGGAACTATGAGGATGGGGGCGGTGGTGAAGAGCGGCTTGAGGAGCCGGAAGGCGGCGGCGGCCTGTGGGGACCAAGAAAAGGGAACCTTGGGAGAGATCAAGGCATGCAATGGAGCAGTTACGGCACTGAAACCCCTGATAAACCGCCTGTAGAAGTTAGCAAACCCCAGGAATTGCTGCACCTTCTTGCGGTTACCTGATACGGGCCATTCAGTGACAGCCTTAATCTTTGCCGGGTCCATCTGCACCTTTCCAGGGGCTACGATGAAGCCCAGGAAGGAGATGGTCGTGGCATGGAACTCACTCTTTTCTGCTTTGACATATAGGTTATTCTTTACGAGTCTCTCGAGCACTTGGGTCACGTGAGTCTTGTGGGTGTCCATGGCAGGTGAATAAATCAAAATGTCATCCAGGTATACATAAACAAAGTGGTCAAGAAAGTTTCGAAGGACGTCATTAACTCATTGACTGCCAGCCATTTTCAGAACAGAGAGTCGCTCACTGCCAGAGTTTTTTGAGCATTTTGACTGATTTTTCAAGAGCCACAGAATAGTTTGTGCTATGACTATGTAAACACCGAACACACCAAAAGAAAGAGTAGACTCTCTTCTTTCATCAGGAAAAAAATGTTTGTTTCTACCTTATTCCGTTCTTCTTTGACGTGCGTCTCACCGGCGCCATTTCTCGCATAGCGAACCATTGCGTTTGTTTTTATTTGCCTACAATCTATGCTAATACCCCATCAAAAGTGGCACAGCTACCTAGAGGGTAAATTTGTTAGTACATACTCTGTCTGGAAGCCGATATTTACGGAAAAACTTTAGCCGATCGTTCCCCAAGCCACTCGCATTGAAAAACATAAAAGACGTCTATAGACGTCTTTGGCAGTCAGCGGTTGGATTTGAATTGACATCTATAGACGTCTTTGGCAGCGAATGAGTTAATCAAAGCCTGGAACACTCCAGGGGCGTTAGTAAGTCCGAAAGGCATTACCAAATACTCATAATGCCCACTGGGCGTGTTGAAACCGGTTTTCCACTCATCCCCCTCTCTAATGCGGACCAGATGGTAGGCGTTCCAAAGGTCCAACTTAATGAACACCCGCGCCTGTTGAAGCTGGTCGAAGACTGAGGACATGGGGGGAGAGGGTAAAGGGTTTTTAATTGTAATATTGTTCAGTAGACTATAGTCAATGCAAGGCCTTAGTGAGCCATCCTTCTTGGACACGAAAAAAAAATGGCTCCCACAGGAGATGAGGAGGGGCGAATGAGACCCGCCTCCAGGGAGGTGCTGATATATTCTTTCATGGCCTCCTTCTCTGGGGCTGAAAGAGCGTAGATCCTCCCTTTTGGGGAGGATGGATCCGGGGATGAGGTCAATGGCGCAGTCATACGGTCTATTTGGAGGGAGACACAGGGCCTTTGCTTTGCTAAAATCTCCCGCAGGTGGTGGTAGTCGGGAGGTACTGCAGCTAGTGTAGGGTCGTGGTTTCCTGTGAGAGAAACAGTATGCACAGAGTTAATGGTCGTGGCCCCTTGGCTTGAGCCGTTATGAGGGGCGCACTCCTCTCCCCAGTCCGTAATTTCTCCCGTGCACCAGTTTATCTGGGGGTTGGGCCGGAGCAACCAGGGGAATCCTAGAATCAAGGCAAAGGACGGTGAATGGATACAAATAAAGGTCATGGTTTCATGGTGGTCTTGCAGCTGGATTTGGATTGGTTCAGTGGTGTGGGTCACTTGAAATAATTCCTCGTTATGGAGTTCCCTGGCGGTGATGGGGTTCTCTGGTTGTTTGGACTGGATTCTCAATTTATGAACCCAGCCCTAGTCCATGAAACTCTCCTCTGCCCCCGAGTCCACCAACCCCTCCAGTTCCGAGCACCCTGCTCGATGGGTAACCTGGATCTTGGTACGGGGGCGCGAGGCGGAGCGGGCGGTACTCACAGTTTTGTTCAGCGGAGGTCGTTTGGTTGGGCATACTCCCACCAGATGTCCTTTTTCTCCGCAGTAGTAGCACCGCCCCTCCAGCCGGCGACGCTGGCATTCTACCGGGGACAGACAGGCGAGGCCGAGCTGCATGGGTTTTTCCCCTGTCTGTAAGGGGACAGTGCCCGGAGCTGACACCGCCGGGGTGGTAGCGGGCCCAGCTGGGGAACGGTAACCCCTGCGGGGGTCTCCCTGCAGGATGTCCGGTGGCGCTCCCGGAGCCGGTTTTCTGTCCGGATGGCTAGAGCTATGAGGCCATCCAGGTCGGACGGGATGTTAAAGGGAACCAACAGTTCCTGAATGGGACTCGCCAACCCTCGAAGGAAAACATCATACAGGGCAGCGGAGTTCCAGCCACTCTCCACTGCCAGAGTGCGAAAAGCGATTGCGTAATCGCATACATTATTGTTGCCTTGCCTGATCCCAGTTAATTGCTGGGCTTTCTCGGTCGGAATTTACCGGGTCGAAGATTCTCCTCAGCGACTCAGTGAACTCAGCCAGGCTATGGCAGGTGGGGGAGTCCCGGAAACACTCGGCTGGGCCCATGCCCTGGCTCACCCCATCAGGTGTGAGATCATAAAAGCCACCTTGGACCGGTCGCCGGGAAAGGTCTGTGTAAATGGATAGCACAGTCTATCAAAAAAGCCTTGCAGTGCCCAGGATCGCCCGCAAAGCACTCGGGGGGTGCGAGACCAATCTGTGGACCAAAAATGTGGACCCCCTGGGGTTTGGGGTCATCGGCCGAGCTTGCCGCCGCGGTGGTCATGGTAGGCATTCTTGGGACTCCAACAGTTCCTGGAGCTGACTGGTCAGAGTGCTGAGGTGGGCTGCCGTGGAGGACTGTCAATCCTCGTGATGGCGGATGCGCGCCTCCTCGTCCCACATGGCGGCGGCCATCTAGTTCTGCTCTGCTGAGTCCATCCTGGCCAGTGTGTACTGACACGAGGGCAGAATTCAGAGAGGACTCAGTCGCAGAGCGTTAAGTAAAAAAACTGAAATATTATGACAAAAAGTGCACTCAAAAGGAGTGGACACAAAGTACAAACAAAATACTCCACACGGAGGGACAAAGTAAGAAATCAAAATCACTCGAATGAGGACAAGAGGTCGAGATACAAAGTAATGAAATAAAAACAAAACAAAGTACAAACAAAATACTCCACACGGAGAGACAAAGTAAGAAATCAAAATCTCTCGAATGAGGACAAGAGTAAGAATTACAGATTACATAATTTAGTAAGAATTACAGAGGGGGGATGTCTGAATCTCTGAGGGAGGCATTGTAAATTGATGACCACTGGCAAGAATTATTTCCTGTGGTGCTCTGTGGTGTATCTGGTTTGAGAGGAGTCTTCTGCTGAAGGAGCTGCCCTGCTGGGCCAGTGTGTCGTGGAGAGGGTGTGATACATTGTCCATTATGGACTGAAGCCTGGACAGCATCCTCCTCTTTTCCACAGTCGACAGAAGAGTGTCCAGCTCCCCCCCTACAACTAAATAAAACTACAGGCGATAAATATATCGCATAAAACTACAGGCGAACTGTAGTGGATCCATAAACAGGATGAGCCTCTCAAAGGTCTTCATGATATGGGACATCAGTGCCATCGGCCTGTAGTCCTGAGGGCCGTTAGGACGCGGCGCCTTAGGTACAGGAACGGGGCAAGACGTCTCCCACAGCACGGGGACTCTCTGGAGGTGCAGGCTCAGGCTGAAGACCAGGCTAAGTACACAGCTGGGTGGCACAAGCTCTGAGCACCCTGGGAAATACACCATCGGGGCCTGCAGCTTTGCCAGTGTGGAGTCTGGTAAGCTGTCTTCTCACCAGGTCAGGTGTGAAGGGTACTGAAGAGGTGACAGTTGGGGGAGGGGCGAAGTCCTCAGGTTGTGGAGGACACAATGTAGAGCAGGGGGGAGGGATGGAGTAGGTGGGTGTGAAATGAGGTGGTGAAGAGAAGATAGGGGGTCTTTAAGGAGAAGGAATGGGGGAAGGTAGAGTGGTAGTGGTTGGGTAGCCAGCAGCAGAGACTTGTGGGGGATGGGCCGCAGTATCAAACCTATTGATAAATAGGTTAAATTCATTGGCCGGGTCCACTCGGCCTTCCAACCCCATGCCACAAGTCTTCTGGAACCCGGTGATGGTTCTCATGCCACTCCACACATCCCTCATGTTGTTTTGCTGGAGTTTATTCTCCAACTTTCTCCTGTACTTGACAGTACGAGCTGGGACATTGCAGTCCGCACAAAGTTGATGTAGTCCGTGATGCACTCTGCGAGTCCATCGATATCCTCCCCGTGGGGTTCACAGAGTGCAGGCCAGTCAGTCACTTCAAAGCAGGCCTGCGGTTACTCATAAGTCTCATCCGACCACCTCCTCACAGTCCTTGTGGTTGTAGGCATCCTTTTTCCCAGAGGCACATAGCAGGGTTTGTGGTGGACCAGGTTGTGATCTGAGAAGAAGATGTGTATGAGTCTTTAATGTTAGCATACATAAGGTCCAGGGTCCTTTCCTCTCTGGTTGGACAGCTCACATATTGTTTGAGGGTCTGGAGAACTCTGTTTATGGTGACATGGTTGAAGTCTCCCGACATGATGAGGGCATTTGGGTGTTGAGTATGTAGTTTGGAGATGGTGGTGTGTATTATGCTGCAGGCAGATGTTGGGTTTGAAGAAGGAGGGATGTACAGGACAGGAATGATGGTGTTGGGGATTTCTCTAGGTAGATGGTATGGACGGAGTCGAACGGCCAGCAGTTCAACATCCGGGCTACAGAGCTGTTCTTTAATGGTGATGGTAACACCATCTGCTGTTTACAAGAATGGCAAGCCCCCCTCCTTTCCACTTACCACTCTTAGTATCCCCGTTGGCCCGGACGGTGTGGAAGCCATCCACGGAGCCAGTCTGGTCCATAATGTCTTTGTGCAGCCACGTCTCTGTTAAACACATCAGACTGCACTCCCGGTACTCTGGGTGGCCCCGTGTCAGCGCCGTAAGCTCGTCCATCTTGTTGCTAAGAGACCGTATGTTTCCCATAACAGAGGGGAGACTGCTTAAATCTTCTCCTCTCAATAAGCCTTTGCCGTCTCGACCTTCCTTTCGTCCCCCGATATTGCTTTCTTCCTCTGCAACCTTGGCGTGTTTTCCTCCAGAGTTCAGGTGGCATTTCAGCTGGTGTTGCCACTACGCCGGCCGGCTTCAGTGCAATCAGCTGTTCTCCGGAGTAAACAAAGGCAGCGTATGCCGTTGTAGGCAGAATATAAAAATAACACTAATGAAAGCTTGAAACTTTCTGAAAACAAGCTTGTTAGAGAGGACAAAACTTCACAGAGTTACAGTTAAGTTACAGAGCACACGAAAGAAAAAAAAGTTAAGAAAACTGAAAAAGCGAGCACACATGTTGGAGCAACGTAACAGGCCGCAGGCAGCTTTCACGCACACGCACAAACAAAAAAATTATGGGATTATTGTCATTATTGTATGAAGTTAGGGTCAATTATGTGTAATGAAACAGAGGTCGGACTCAAAGACAACCGAAACAGGTCAGGTCGATGAATCCTCTTTCCCATTGTTTGGGACCTCTGGAAAACGGCTTGTTCGGAGAAGAGGAGGTGAGCGCTACCACCAGTCTTGTCTCATGCCAAATGTAAAGCATCCTGAAACCATTCATGTGTGGGGTTACTTCTCAGCCAAGGGAGTCGGCTCTTTCACAGTCTTACCTAAAAACACAGCCATGAATAAAGAATGGTACCAGAATGTCCTCCGAGAGCAACTTCTCCTAACCGTCCAAGAGCAGTTTGGTGATGAACAAGGCCTTTTCCAGCATGATGGAGCACCTTGCCACAAAGCAAAGGTGATATCTAACTGGCTCAGGGAACAAAACATAGAGATTTTGGGTCCATCGCCTGGAAACTCCCCATATCTTTTTTTTTTTTATTTTTTTTTTTATTGATTTTCATAACTTTATATAAACATCAACAAAATTAAACAAAGACAACCCACCCCAAAAAAACACGGAGCACTGCAAAGTCCACATAAAAAAAAATAAAAACATACATGCATACAGCCCACATACACAAAATACAGCAGTCATGATTCAAAATAGTCACAACTGTCAGACAGTCAAATGAGTGATATATTGAATATATTGAGAAAAAAAAGAGATAAAAATAAAATTAAAAAAGAAGAAAAATTCTTACAGCCTCTGTAAAAAAGATTGCAGTGGGGCCCAGATCCTCCAAAATTTGTCCGACTTTTGATGAAGGTCATGAGTAAGTTTTTCAACTGAGACAATAGCAGAAATCTGCGATATCCACATATCAACTGTAGGGGCCTGTGGTGCTGACCATCTCAATAGTATACATTTCTTGGCCAGAAATAAAAGGATTGCAAGCAGATGTTTAGTGTCTGCATTAAGTAGAATGTCTGAAGCATGGTTAAAGAGATAGAAGGAGGGAGTTAGAGAGAACTGTTTACCAATAATCTCTTGTATCATGAGATGAACTCTTTTCCAGAAAGTTTGAATATAATTGCAAGACCAAAATAAATGAATAAATGTGCCCCTATGTATTTTGCATTTATGACACATATCTGAAGCATCAGGAAACATCCTCCTAAGGCGAACAGGTGTATAATAAGTTCGGTAAAAGAATTTAAAGTTCTGCTCATGTAAAGAAACTGAGGTGGATTTGGGGAAGACCCCATCACAGATTTCTTCCCAATCTGCCAGATCAAATGTCAGTCCTAGGTCACGCTCCCACACCAGCTTCATAGCATCACAACCTGAGGAGTCAGAGCCAGAAAGTAAACGATATATCTTAGAGATAAGTCCTTTGGGAGATTTGGTCATGATAATCATATTCTCTAACTCTCACAATTTTGTACGTAATTTTCCTGTTCTCCAAAGAGAGCTCACAAAGTGACGGATCTGTAGGTATTTATAGAAATCTCTATTAGAAATATTGAAATTAGTTGTAATTTGTTCAAAGGGTTTAACAGAGTCAGAGTCCAACATGTCCATAATATTTGACAGTCCCCGAGATGACCATTCAGACAAGCCAATGCTTCTAATCTCTGCCGGTAAATCTGGGTTCAAAGTTAACGATGACCAGGAAGAGAGGGTGGGAGAGATATTAAGATATTTCCTCACATCTCGCCAGGCCAGCAAAGTATTATAAACAATGAAGCTACTTCTGAGATGAGCCATTTGGTCTATGCCACTTATAAAAAAAAGAGAATTAAGTTTGCTGGGGAGACAAGATTGTGACTCCAGATCTAACCATAAAGCGTTCTTTCTATTCATAAACCAATTTGATATGATTTTAAGTTGTGCTGACCAATAATAAAGCTGCAGGGATGGTAACGACAAACCTCCAAGATGTTTTGGCTTAGTTAATATAGAAAACTTGACTCTTGGGTGTTTGTAGTTCCAGACAAAGCGAGATAAATGAGAATTTAGTAATTTGAAGTGTGCAGGGGATAAATAGCAGGGAAGATTTTGATATAAATAGTTCAGTCGCGGAAGAATGTTCATTTTTATAATATTGATTCTCCCTAAGAAGGAAGTTGGCAGGGGGGCCCATTTTATTAAATCATCTTTTATCTTCTGAATTAGAGGTGAGTAATTACTTTCAAAAAGATTATTCAGATCAGGTGTAACAAAAATACCCAGATACTTGAAGCCTCTGATAGACATTTGAAAAGGAGATTGCACAAACCTTTCAGAGGGGATGCTGAAAGGGGTTGCGACAGATTTTCCTAAATTGATTTTATATCCTGATAAAGCACTGAATCTAGCCATAGATTCCAGGACAGCTGGAATTGATTTCTCAGGATCACACATATACAGAAGAACGTCATCTGCGAATAATGAAATTATATGGTTTCTACCGCCTATATTGATTCCAGATACATCCGGGTTAGTCCTGATAATCTCAGCCAGGGGTTCAATAAACAACGTAAACAATAAGGGTGAAAGGGGGCACCCCTGCCTACAACCCCTATGAATCTTGAAGGGCTCAGACATCAAACCATTTGTGTTAACTGAGGCTGTTGGGTCTGAATAAAAGCTTTTAACCAGATTGATAAAATTTGGCCCCAGACCGAATTTACGTAACACCTGGAAAAGAAACTGCCATTCAACTCGGTCAAAAGCCTTCTCGGCATCGAGGGAAACAATTACTGCTGGCTCTTTGTGAATATTAAGGTACTGAACAACATTAAGAACGCGTCGTATATTGTCTGTGCCATATCTCATTTTTATAAACCCTGCCTGATCTGGATTTATAATTTTAGGAAGGATGTTTTCCAATCTATGGGCCAAAACTTTTGCCACAATTTTATAATCAACGTTAAGCAAACTAATAGGCCTAAAAGAGGAACAATCCAGGGGACTTTTACCTTCTTTTAGAAGAAGACTGATGGAGGCATGTCTCCATGAGGGGGGGATGCCGTTTCTCAAAATGTCATTAACAGCAGGCATGAACATTGGTTGAATCTCTGGCCAAAATAGCTTAAAAAATTCCAATGGAAATCCATCGGGTCCAGGACATTTTCTGTTTGGCATAGATTTAATTGCAGCCCAAACTTCCTCCGGAGTGATAGCAGCATCTAAAAAGGCACGATCTTCTTCCATGACGGAAGGTAGAGATATGCTGCTCAGATAGGAGGAGATATCTTCCGGGTCAGCCATGTCCGTATCATATAAGGACATATAAAAATCCCGGAAAGTGCTGTTAATAAGTATTGGGTCGTATGTGACGTCTTTGTTCTGCCTTCTGATCATGTTAATTGAGCGACAATTACCTTGATTTTTTAATAAATGGGAAAGCATGCGACTGGATTTATTTCCAAATTCATAGTATTTCTGTTTAGTATAAAGTAATAATTTCTGAACTTGACGGGTGTAGTCTATATTAAGTTCAGTTTTAACAGCCGTTAGTGCCTTCAAATTTGACAATGTTGGTGATTGTTTGTGTAATTGCTCCAGTCGGATCACCTCTTTTTCGAGGTTGTTTCTCCTCTCTGCGAGAACTGCTTTTTGGTGAGAGCAATAAGATATAAGATGACCGCGTAAAGTGGCTTTTGCTGCATCCCAAATTATACCTGAAGATACAGGAGAATTTTTGTTGTCGAGCCAGAACTGCGATAGGTTACACCGAACAAAGTTGCAAAAGGAATTATTATCTAACAAGGATGTATTGAATTTCCAAGTGAATGTTCTAGGGATACGAAATAATAGATCAACATCTAAAAATACTGGTGCATGGTCTGACAGAAGTATGGGGTCTATGTTACAGCTTCGAACAGAATGTAAAAATGACTTCGGGATAAAAAAATAATCCAATCTGGAGTAAGTGTTATGGGGATGTGAATAAAATGTATAGTCCCTTGCTTTTGGATTTAAATGTCGCCAAATATCTATCAAACCAGTATCAGTGCATAGGTTTTTTAAGACAGCTGAAGCTTTCGGGTTTGGCAATTTTGCAGAGGAGGACCTATCCAAAGATGCATTCATTGTACAGTTAAAGTCACCAGCTAAAAAACTGGTTTCCTTACGATGATGGTTAAACAATAAGATCATTTGTGACATAAATTGAGGCGAATCATCATTAGGAGCATATACATTGAGAATAGTTATATGTTGTCCATGGATTGAGCCCTTAATTAAGATAAATCTGCCCTCTGAATCCTTCTCCTCATGCTCCAGAATAAAAGGAAGATTCTTGTGTATAAGAATGGCTGTACCCCTCTTATTTTGTGAATGGGAGGAAAAATATACACTACCTACCCAGTCCCTTTTAAGTTTCAAATGTTCTGTAACAGATAACCTAGTTTCCTGTAATAGTGCTATATCAAGTTTTTTTTTTTCAAATGAGTCAAAACCTTCTTCCTCTTAATCACATGACCCAGTCCCTGTACATTCCAGGTAACAATCTTAAGAGAACCAGACATACAAACTGTAAGGGCAAAAAACAGCTCTTAAACACCCAATGACATATTTGAATAGATTAATCTGTACATAGGCATTCATGCATGTATAAAGAAGATAAAGGACATATTTAGGCTCCTGACATTTAACCCCCAAAAAATTAAAATAAATAAAATACTGAATCTGCAAACAGCAGCATTCACCCTCCCCCATCCTGTCCCCAAATGACAGAAAAAAAGAACCCAAAAAGATGTCACTGTTATTTCCAAACGGCATATAGCTCTCGATTTTTACAGTTCGATCACAGCAACAACCGGACGCTCAAAACATCATCCGTGGTCCAGGCAAAAGTAATGAGCCACGCTGAGAACCGCTCCAACATAGTCAATTTAAAAGGAAGGGAAAAATAATGTTATATGGGTCCCAGTGTGGATATAAAGTCTGTCCTCCTCCATCTTTTATAAACAAATCAGGAAAAAAGAAAGCATATTAGAAATAATACCTCATTTAAGAGTGTCCAGAAATGCAGCGGCAGTCTCAGGTGTATTGAAAAAACGGATCTGCCCCTCGTGAAGGCATCGGAGGCGAGCCGGGTAGGCAAATCCACGGTACTTATCGCAGCTGATCAGAGCTTTCACCACAGCGCCGAATTCTCGCCTCCTCCTCAGGACCTCCGCGGACAGATCAGGGTAGAATCTCAGTTGAGAGCCGCCATGGTGGATGTCGCGCTTCTTCTTGGCTGCATTAAGCACAGCCTCTCTGTGCGAGTAACGCAGAAAACGAACTAGGATACTCCGTGGTGGCTTATCAGGGGCCGGAGCGGGAGCTAGAGCCCTATGGGCCCGTTCGATCTCCAGCGCTGGATGATCAGCCGGTAAACCGACCAATGTCGGCAACTTTTTTTGGAGAAAGTCCGCAAGCGGTGTGTCGCCCTCTACTTTCTCTGGTAAGTTGACAATTTTTTAATTTTTACGCCGACCACGGTTCTCCAAGTCATCTATTTTTAGCTGCAGGTGTTTCACCAACTTTTCCATGCTTGTCCCGTGGGCACCAAGGTCGTCCTCAGTCCCGGAGATTCTCCCCTCAGCCTCCTCCATGCGTTTTTCCAAGTCTGCCGCTCTACTAGAGAGCAGCGATAAGGAACTCTCCACCGAGCCGACAGAGGCTTTTAAATCGCCCAGTGCGACATCAATAGTATCGAGTCGAGTACCGATTGATGCATCCATATCTTTCATCCGGGAGGCCAACGACTTTACCTCGGAAAAGATCAGCTCCATAGTTGTTTCGTTGGTTAGCTCTGAGACGCTAGCGTTAGCTTCAGCTTGACTTGGCTCCTTCTGAACAGATTTCTTCTTGGCGGAAGAGCCCGGCGGGGTAAAAATGGGAAAATCTTTTTCACGATGCTGTCTAGGCATCCCCGAAGTGTTTCACAGTCGACAAGGACGTGTTTAACTGAAGGAAGTTAAAGGAATATTTTAAGCCTGGAGCGGAGAAGAGTCTCAAGCCTCCATCTTGGACCACGTGACCAACCCAACTCCCCATATCTTAATCCCATTGAAAACTTATCATCAATCATCAAGAGACGTGTGGAAAAACGAAAACCTAGGAATTCTGACAAAATTCAAGCATTGATTGTATTTCTGTATGTGATGACAACATCTGACATACACACATGAAAACCAGAGGGCAGCAGATCATGTGAAAATATAATATTTGTGTCATTCTCAATACTTTTGGCCATGACTGTACATGTCTTTTAATCATATCACTTCACACTCAGAGGTTATAGATTGGCAAAGAATTGAGAGAGGCCATGTAATGCATTGCGTCTATTAATCAAACTGGCAAACCCACAAGAGATAGATATAGTACGTTACAGATATTATATTGATTGTAGTCTTAAGTTCTAAGCTGCCTACTTTTTAACCTTTGCTCTTTTCTCTCTTAGAAGATGGAAGGGTTGAGAAAGAAACCTTATAGGATGGCTTCAAATAACTGAAGAAGGACAAAGAGAGATAGATGTGTTTTTTCACATCTTTTGTTTTGCGTTGTATATTTTGACCTGTCTGATTTTATCCTTTTTAGCTATAAATTTCCAGTGGTCGCACCACAGCAAGAGGGTTACAGATTTTGAGTCCGGGAACCAGGACATTTCTGTGTGGAGTTTGCATGTTCTCCCTGTGTCTGCGTGGGTTCTCTCCAGGTTCTCCGGCTTCCTCCCACCGTCCAAAAACCTGCATGTTAGGTTGATTGGACATTCCAAATTCCCATTCCAAATGAATGTGACTGTGTGTGTTTTTTTGTAATTGTGTGACTCTATGTGGCCCTGCGACGAACCGGCAGATAGTCCAGGGTGTACCCTGCCTCTCGCCCATTGACCACTGGGATAGGTTCCAGTTGTTTCCGCGACCCCATTAGGGAAATTGCTAATGCATGGATGGTATAACAATTCATCAAAGTATGATAGTTTGATTTGATCAATTTGGCTGGGAATGTGTTGAATGAATACTTCTAAATCTAACATGCATAAGCATTAAAACAGCTAAAAGTGTTCAGTACTTTGTTTCTAAATGCTTCTGTGATGTATTAAAAAGCACATTCAGGACACATTGGACACGGTTACATAGCTCCTACGGGTTTATCTTAAAATACTTAAATTTTTTTGACGATGGTCCCTACTATATTCAATTTTTTTTATCTAATTTGTGAATGGAGACTAGATCTTGTTAAATATTAAAGTAAGATGCTGTAATCAGAAACAGTCTGAAAAATAACCCTACAGATAGTAGATATTCTGTTGCAAGTCAGCCTTGGACTGTTACTTTTGTAATGAGATGATGAAGATACCAGTAATTAGATCAGCTGGTAAATTGCCCCAGATAGAGCATGTACATTTCTAAAAAAATCTTCGCCGGACTGCTTGTTGCTGTCCCATGACAGTCTGACTATCTCTAACCAGCAACGCTCTCTTAGAGACACAACGATAATGAAAACTGGCTGAAAAACAAAGTTATTTGTCAGAATGTCAAAAAAGTATAAAAATGGGTCAGTGTTTTATTGATAAATATGATACATTTTTCATACTTTATTAATCAGATTCCCATAATATTCAAGATGAAATAAGACAAGATAGTGTTTTATTAGTCCCACAGTGGAGAAATTCACACTACTATAATGTGGCTGAAGTCACTAGAAAGGAAATAGTTTTGGATGGATGAGTTCACTTCTGAATCCATTAGTTACAAAAATAGAAAGTAGAAAGACAGATTCAGTGATATAAATTGTGCATTAATGTCATCCATCTATTGATGGAGAAAAGCCATCAAGAGCCAAACGTCTCTTTACTGAGAAAATATGCAGTCTGACTCTATGGCCTGCTTGCTCGGCTGTCAATCTCACTGTAAAACCTTTCTGCCCACCCAGAGAATGCATGCTATACATTTATGAAGTATTGACCCCCAAGTCAGGGAGGTAGATTTTTGCACTTACAAAGCTGGCTTGAATTAGTGTTTAAAGTCTACACTTAAGTCTTGTTTTTCCTTTAAGTACAGTATAAAAAAAATGAAATGGCCTTTGAAGTTATTTTTGCTGCACTAAAAATCAGATTAACACCTGCTTTAGCTTGTTTTTTGTTTTTGCTAAAAAGACTGAGACTGACTTGTAAAATCAAGTGAATGTGAATTATATATCTTGATATTGTTATTCCCAACACCATCAACAGAAAGCAGTGAAGTTTTATCTTCTCTGTGCCAATGACTGTTGTTTTGTATGACTCCTGGAGGTAAATTAGGAAAGACACTGAGCTTTTGTCGCTGTGTCTACAGTAGTACTACTGCACTCTACATGCAAACAATGGGATTTTCAGCAAAGCCGTTCTCTTGTTTACTTATCTGCCTGCCATTTTACTTTCACAACAGGAACATGTCGAGCTCTTCCTCTAGTTTGCCGCTTTCCCTGATTCTGCATGTATCTGGAAACTGGCAGAGGATGCTCATTATCTTCCTTTTCCCTTGTTGTTCTGTGTAAAAAAAAAAGTGAGTAATTATAGTACAGCTCTTGTAGAAAGCCAAATGTTAGAATAATGAGAACATATCCTGCAGCACAAAATGCAGTGTGTGTGTGTGTTAGTGTGTGTTAATGTCTGTGTGCTCATTTATGCTAAGTTTCCATTGAATTCAAAATTTGACGAGTAACGTTGTGTTTGTGCTGTTTTTTGTCATCAACCACAACAGCTTTAACACAATGTGTTTTGTTAGAAGATCAATATGAAAGCAAGGAGAAAATGCTGTTTGGTGTGAAAAAAAAAGGTACTGTTTTTTTAATGAGGGGAGAGAACAGCTTTTAAGATGAAAGCATCAGAGGAAACTGATGTAGCTGACTTCGATCTCTAAATCTTGCATTCAGGTCTTCACTTGAAAGGGTTTAAAGTGATAATCAGTTGGATAATGGCTGCCTGTTATAAATTTTGGATGTTTATGATCACATTTCCTGAATTGTCATTCAGAACAGTGAATGTTAAAATGGACAGCCATCACTGCTCGTGTTCATAAGTCATTAGTTCCTAAGTTTATCTAAAGAAAACTGAAAACATCACTTTTAGTGTGAAGGAGGGGATTCCTGACTTTCAGCCAGGACTTGACACATTTCAAAATTATTTCTCGGAGAGCAAGTCCTGGTTGTTTGATGTTTTTGCTCTTAAACAAGGAAAAGATTGAGAGGAAAGTGCTGAAAAAGGAGAGGTAACTTGATTAGCAGTCTGATGACATTCTTTGTTGTATAAATGTTTGGAGGCCTAATATGGAAATAAGAGATGAGAAAACTACACACATCATAAATATATTTAGGTCCCAGAGGCATTTGTTTTTCATGTGAGCAGTGGTTGTGTTTAATGTGAAAGAGGTCACTTCCTATTTCTCTCTTTAGTCTCTTTTGTCTATAACTAATTTCCAGCTGTCCAGTCAAACCCAGTGATATCAAGATGTACAAAGTAAGCCCATTTATTTTTCAGTCAAGATTCAATTGGCCCTTTTCTAAATCCCCTCCAACAAGTTTCCTAAATCGCCCAATTTGCCACAAACATAGTATCACCTTCTCATGTACAGACATGCAGGTTTGTGATTGATTAGACGGTCACAATGTGTCATGAAAGTGGGTTTTGACGGAGGACTCAGGTGCGGAGATGACGGAAAACAAGGTTTATTGTAACAAAAAACAGAGTGAATGTCCTGACAAAGTACAAATCAAAGCTGTGGAAAACTGTGAGCAAAGTATCAAAGCAATAAGTAAACAAGACGGTGGCAAAGTAACAAAATAACGATTAACAAAACTGTGACAAGACTGTGACTATGGCAAAGTAAAAGACTATGGCAAAAGCAAACCTGGCGTGGGGGTGACGAAAGACGAGACGGACAAGACGGACTAGAACGCACTCGCACAAGACAAGGGGAAAAAAGGACTATTTAAACACATGAGGGAGGGGAACCCCAGGTGTACACAATAGGTAACCAAGACAAGACGAGACACCAGACGTGACACAATGTGGTAAAAAGTAACAGGAAAAAACATTTTATTGTGTAAGCAGACAAAATCTAATTTTGAAATAGGAGCAAAAATGTAATTCTGACTCATGATTCTAAATTAGATTTTTTGCAGCAAATTTAGATTAGCAACAACTATATTTGTACTTAGCAGACATTAATGCTGTCCAACTCAGTGGAGGTTATCTAATTATGAAATTTTATCAATGTTTTGTGTGAAATGTCAATGAAATACAGTTTTAATGACTGAACAAGAATAATTCAAAAATAAGTACAGCAAACATTCAGAACTAAACAAACTAGAAATTGTTATTCATTCTAATATTGTTGTCTAATTTCCTCCACAGTTTGCTCCCAGTACTCCCGTGGTGTCTTTGCTATCTTTGGCCTGTACGACAAGCGCTCAGTGCACACATTGACATCCTTCTGCAGCGCTCTGCACATCTCACTCATCACACCCAGCTTCCCCACCGAGGGTGAGAGCCAGTTTACACTGCAGCTTCGGCCATCAATACGGGGGGCACTCTTGTCCCTCCTTGATCACTACGACTGGAACAAGTTTGTCTTCCTGTATGACACAGACAGAGGTGAGTGACAAAGAGAGCGAATGTGTGGCTCTCTCATCTAGAAACCCCAGTAGTAATCATAAGCCTTACCAAAGTCTTTTTACTTTTATTAACAACACAACAGTAGAGGAGTCAACAGAAATATCTGAAAACACATCACATAGCGGTCCTTCAAGAGCAAATTTTTGTTGTCTTAAGTTGGACAGGAAGCCATCTCTTTAGAAGATGAAGGAATTGAAACAGCACTGAATTTACATGTCTTATCTTTTAATCCAAAGCAAACAAGATAATTATGTTTTTATCTCGCCAGCCAAAGACAAAGTCAGGCAGGGTTTAAGCACTTGCAATCAGGTACTTCAGGGAATATCCAAGCAAAGAATATTCTATTTCTTTTCTTGCTTTCAGAGAACGCAGAGCAGACACAGCAACATAATAGACCCTAAATTCAGTTGCTAGTTCTAAGAGATCAAAAGATTAATTTATGTCCAAAAAGGTTCAAACTAAATTCACAATTATAAAGAAAGATTACGAAGAAGAGAGAGAATAAAAGTTCCAAATGTGTGGGTACCTGGCAGCACGGTGGTGTGGTGGTTCGCATCATCGCCTCACGGCAAGGGTTCAAGTTCCGGGGGAACCAGGACCTTTCTGTGTGGAGTTTGCATGTCCTTTCTGTGTCCGCATGGGTTCTTTCTGGGTTCTCCGGCTTCCTCCCACCATCCAAAAATCAGCAAGACATTCCAAATTGCCCTTAGGAGCGAGTGTCAGAGGTTGTTCTTCTTTGTGTGTCTCTCTGTGGCCCTCAAATGGACTGGTGGACTGTCCAGGGTGTACCCCGCCTCTCGCCCATGCACTACTGGGTTAGGCTCCAGTCTCCCCGTGACCCTATTAGGCAATAAGTGGTTACTAAACGGATGGATGGATGTTTGGGAACCAGTACAGATCAAATATGAATCTAGTCTTGTTGTCAGAATTGAAAATAATTTTTCTGGCTCTGGATGTTTGGGAACCTGTACAGATCAAATATTAATCTAGACTTGATGTCAGAATTGAAAAGGATTATTCTGGCTTTGATTATCTGCCAATCAAATTAGGTGATGATCATTTTAGAGATACTTTGGAAACTACATCATTCTGGCAAAAAAGTTGAAGCTGAAAGATTCTTCAATAAAAGAAACTAATTGTATTTGTGCCTCGTATTCATAAGTTTCATAGGTACACCAGGCAATTTATTCTTTGTCTTGTCACATCACCCTGAACATAAATATTAAAAATAGGACTATTGTGAAAATTTTTCAAACGCCCGGGTTTAACATTAATCCCTGAAGGAGTTTTGTTTAAAGGAGCTACAGTGCAGAGCTGTCATTATAAAGCACAAATAGCATATTTTTAAATTGATCTGATCTTAACTATCAGAGAATGTTAATGTAAAAAGGCTCCAAGTTTAATCTTAAATGTGTACAGACATATTTCTTGCTATTTGTGCATATGGACATTTACGAAGACCTTTTTTGAAGTGTCTCTCTTTTAAAATGTGAAAGACAATCTACATAAAGTCAGATGTTGTGAGGGTAGTAAATATTAAATGTTGTTCTTAAAAAAAAGATTAACAATATTTCAATGTCTGCTAAATATGGAGGTGAAACTTCTGTAGGAAGTCACCAGTGTCGGACCTCTCTTTGTGTCTCCTGATTTCGGACGTGAGGGGTTCTTTGTTTCATCCTGTTTCTTTCAGCCTGTGTTTTTGGTTTTCCATTGGACTTTCAGTGGCCACACACACATAAGCAGAGTATATAGTTTTTTTTATGTTTTGGTCCGACTGTGTCACATTTCCATTACAAGACAGAAAGGATATGGGCTCAGATCACATCTCCACATCTTGCCTTCATGCATTTGCCAGATGGTAGTAGTAGGTTTTGGTTCTCTCTCTGCTGCTTTGGGGACAGCAGTGAATGTTTGAGCTGACTGGCTAAATGAAGGTGCCAAGTGAGGACTGCATCAGTATGGCCTCTTTCAAAAAATGGTATTCCCTGCCTCCTTTTCTCTAATCTCAGGTCAAATATTCTTGACAGGAGTAAAAAGTCCTCTACAAAACTGATTTTTATCTGATCGAGTGTTCTTAAAAAATACAACACTGGTTCCTGTTTGTGAAACTGCATTCTGCCCTAAAGATTAGCCCAGGACACAATGCGACTGAATTGCAGATCATTTTACAATTTATTTCTCACTATACCATTAGAAAGAGCTGTAATGTCGAAGACATTTTAATTTTTGCATTAAACACAAAATAAGAAACTTTGATTAGTGGTATGAAAATAACCAGAACTTGTTTTGTTAATTATTTTTTTAGTCGCACAAAACAATGAAAAATTAACTATTTCAATATAGTCACAACAATTGGAAGTAAACAGTGTATTTACATGTTGTTTACAGGTGTGGAAATTGGAGGACATTTGTCTCCTAACAGATGATTTCCAGATGTTTAAAACTCATTGAGTGCTGCAATTAATCTCCATGTGTTGGAACAGGGGTTATTTCACTTAAAAATGCATCTTTAGCTAAAATGGTATATATTCCACTAAATTATGCAACATGACAAATACATGAAATATGAAGGCTGTCAAAATGTAATTTTACTTTTATTTATTTATTATAGCTGCCAAAATGCTGGATGGAATTGTTTCTTCCACGTTTGCAAATGTCGCCATTCCCAGCCAGCCTTTTTCCATTCAAATTACCAGATGACTCGTATAAAAAATATAATTATGTTGGTTAGGGTTGTCACGATACTAAAATTTTCAACTCGATACCGATACTCAGGAAAATATTCGACACTCGATACCATTTTCGATACCACAAGGATAAAAAGTAAAATCCCCAAATTTAACTGAATTTTGGCAGGTTAGTGTCTTTCGTTTCAAACTTACCTATTACTGATGTTATTATCGTGGCTGTTGGCCCGCATTATTGACCCCTAACCCTAACCCTCCACCCTCCATAATTCTGAGAAATAAATATTAAAGTTGTTTGGACTTATTGTACAAACCTGTTTAACATACACTTTTTTAACATAGTATTATGTATAGAGTTGAATTCAGTGTTTGCAAGATTAATTTCACTATTTTTAAATGAATGTCTATTCAGCCATGAAGCAATTATGACTTTTTTGCCTGGGACCTTCGTATTGGTGACGTAATCAAAATGGCCAACCTGGATGTGGGCGGAGTTGGATATCCATCCTTGGCTTCCTACAGTCGGCAGCCAGACATACTTAAATTAATGTTGGCATGTTAAAATTAGCCATTAGCCGCAGCTAGCAATTCAAGGCTAACGTCAAGTTAATGATCACAAACATGTAAATAAATAAATAAATCAGAGAGAAGGGGCGAAGCGTCGGCAGGTCGGGGGGGGGGTATCGATACTTTTGAAAATGAGTTACGTATCCAGATACAAAATTTTAGTATCAATACTTTTTGGAGTATCGATACTTTTAACAACCCTAATACTGGTGTATTTCTTAAAATGAATGTAGCTTTTGAAATTCTTCATTATAAAGCAATACATGCTTTCTGAATATCGCTTTTCTTTACCTTGAACATCCATTTTTTCCCATATTGTTATATTTTTTACCTTCATTTTCCTTTACTACTTTATTTTTGCCACAAGCTTTAGCTGATTGGTTGAAATCTGCTTTGCTGTTTGGTAAACCATGAAAGCAAATTTCAGCACAACCATTTTTCTCTTTGCTACAAATTACAACAAAAACCCATTTCTTTTTGCACAAAGCTCGAAAGTTACAAGGTTTATGAATTCAGGAGCCTATTTTTATTTCCTGATGATGCATAATAAAGCATACACTCGGTGTACGTGCTCCTGTGAGTAATGGTGTAGAGAAAGAGCTTTGCACATTTGAAAATATCAACTGTGTCATAAGGCGTTATGTCACAGTAACAGGGTATAAGTGTGTTTTCAGGTACACGTCAGCAAGATATGCAAGCACACCTCTTTATTTCAATGCAACTATTTTTTTAGGTTGAAGGATGCAATGCATGGGCATGAGGATATTTTAAATTGACGTAGAACGTAGAATCAACCCATGCATGGCCGAGCTCAGTCAATGAAGGGCTGACTGATTGCTTGCATTGTAAAGCGATAGATACAAGCAAGCCTATGTGTGATTAGAGAAAGACTATTTTACTTATCACAGATTTATATTGGATCCCATTGATATATTAGCACTGACACAAATTACATTTAAAGATGATGATATAAATAAAACTCATGTTTCAGTGAGAAAATGTAACGGTAGGAAGAGGTAAAGAAAGAATAGCAATCCTAATTATTTATTTGGTAGATGACACAGCAGCCGAAGTAAGATGAAAAAAAGATTAGTGAAAAAACGAATGGAAATACAATAGGTGCATAAGATCAAGTGCAGTGTAATAAAAGGATCAAGAGATTACAAGATAACAACTCATAAAGAGGCTAATGAGAGAATAAAAAAGAAGATGGGTGAGGAATGAGATATAGCAGAATAAATGAGAGAAAATAAGAGAAAAACTGAATCATGAGAAGATTAAATGAAAAAGCTCAAATAAACAGAAGACAAAACATGGAGGGAAAAGACTGAAGAAGTAGTGAAAGGGATAGGTTTTTAAGGTTGCAGGATTTTTTTTTTAATGAAACGTCTTTGAACACAAAGATCGAAGAAAATTATTAGGACAGAAAGGTATAGAGAGGAAAAGAAAGTAGAATTTTAGCAAAAAGATTATTTAAAAAAAGGAGAGAAACATGGAAAAAGAAAGGGAAGGTAAACAAGAATATAAAATTATGGGAGAAAGTTAAAGAGAGGAAATTAAAGGAAACAAAGGAAGAAAGGGACACAAAAACTAATGAAAAAAAGAATAGGAATGAGGGAGATGTATATTCGAAGGAGGAGAGTAAATATTAAAAAATGATCAGGTGGAATGAAAGTAACAGGAATGAAAAGAGAGATGAAGTGGAAATAAAAGTGGATGAGGCAAGAGGAGAAAGGATTGATATACAAAAGATGAAGAACATTGAAATGAAAATAGACAGTAGGTGAATACACTTTTTTTTTCAAATGACACCAAGGATGTGTAAAGGTGAAAGGATATGTGAGGAGGATGTGTAAGCGTGAGGGATCAGGGATGCTTCTTCTGTGGACAGTGAAGTGGTTTCATTGGCATCTACAGGGATTGGACAATGAAACTGAAACACCTGGTTTTAGACCACAATACTTCATTAGTATGGTGTAGGGCCTCCTTTTGCGGCAATACAGCGTTAATTTGTCTTGGGAATGACATATACAAGTCCTGCACAGTGGTCAGAGAGATTTTAAGCCATTCTTCTTGCAGGATAGTGGCCATGTCACGACGTGATGCTGGCGGAGGAAAATGTTTCCTGACTCGCTCCTCCAAAACACCCCAAAGTGTCTAAAAAATATTGAGATCTGGTGACTGTGCAGGCCAGGGGAGATGTTCAACATCACTTTCATGTTAATCAAACCAATCTTTCACCAGTCTTGCTGTGTGTATTGGTGCATTGTCATCCTGATACATGGCACTTCCCTCAGGATACAATGTTTGAACCATTGGATGCACATGGTTCTCCAGAATATTTCGGTAGTCCTTGGCAGTGACGCGCCCATCTAGCACAAGTATGGGGCCAATGGAATGCCATGATATGGCAGCCCAAACCATCACTGATCCACCCCCATGCTTCACTCTGGGCATGCAACAGTCTGGGTGGTACGCTTCTTTGGGACTTCTCCACACCGTAACTCTGTGGGGAAAACAGTAAAGGCGGACTCATCAGAGAACAATACATGTTTCACATTGTCCACATCCCAAGATTTGTGCTCCTTGCACCATTGAAACTGACGTTTGGCATTGGCACGAGTGACCAAAGGTTTGGCTATAGCAGCCCGGCCGTGTATATTGACCCTGTGGAGCTCCTGACGGACAGTTTTGGTGGAAACAGGAGAGTTGAGGTGCACATTTAATTCTGCTGTGATTTGGGCAGCCGTGGTTTTATGTTTTTTGGATACAATCCGGGTTAGCACCCGAACATCCCTTTCAGACAGCTTCCTCTTGCGTCCACCGTTAATCCTGTTGGATGTGGTTCGTCCTTCTTGGTGGTATGCTGACATTACCCTGGATACCGTGGCTCTTGATACATCACAAAAACTTGCTGTCTTGGTCACAGATGCGCCAGCAAGACGTGCACCAACAATTTGTCCTCTTTTGAACTCTTGTATGTCACCCATAATGTTGTGTGCGTTGCAATATTTTGAGCAAAACTGTGCTCTTACCCTGCTAATTGGACCTTCACAGTCTGCTCTTATTGGTTCAATGTGTAATTAATGAAGATTGGCCACCAGGCTGGTCCAATTTAGCCATGAAACCTCCCACACTAAAATGAGAGGTGTTTCAGTTTCATTGTCCAACCCCTGTACATGCTATTATGAACTGTTTTTTTTATGCATAAGGTTCTCTGTGTGCTCTCCAAAGAGGAAGAGGTGTAAGCCCTGTGGATTGGGAAGAATGAGGGCTAAGCAGAAACACTCTGAAAATTCAACAGAGTAAAAAAGGACGAGAAGAGATCCTCACCACATAGACAGACATGTACTCCCTCTCTTTCTCATATCCCACATTTGTCTACATCTAGTGTTCAGCTCAGCTCCAGTCTGCACAACATGCGTTCAAATCAGACTTGCCCGTGGTTGTGTCTTTGATGCTGATGCTGATTGTAGCTGGCTGCTGCTCCACATACAGGCTCTAGGCCACACATTTATCAGCTGGTAATCAGCTGGCTCTTTGCACGCTTTGCTTGCCTTGGTTGCCACTGCAATTTCCTGCTTTATAAACAATGTGGTACAATGGAGCATGATGAAATATCAAATTGTTGAGTATTTACTCTGATACTGCTGTTGATTTGTGAGGTAACAGCAGAAAGTTTTGGTCTTTCATCACAGGAGTTGACTGTGAGTTTTAATCAAGGGACTTGACGTAAGATTTGACTATCTTATAAATACTACTATTTAAAAGTGTGATAACTTCTATAAAAGCAACATGCTGATCTGGATATGTTCTAACATAATGCCAAAGAGAAAAGATATCAGCAATGATCTTACATATGTCATTGTTTTCAGAATCCATTATTCTTCAGAGAAAGAGATCATTCACTAGTGGAAAACTTACAAGACAATGGTCATTCTGAGCTACATCTCAGATTATGTGGGCCTCTGTGAGTATGTTAAATGTCGAAGTTCATGACAGTACAGTTAGAAAAAAATCTAAACAGATATGGCTTTTGTAGAAGAAAGCCGCAATTTTAAAATGAACATGGCAGCCCTGCTTTGATTTGTGAAGTCAGAACATCGGAACAACCCACCCAGACTGCTAAAGACCAAGGTGGAGATGTTTGTTGCAAAGCAACATGTTTGGAGGAAATCTAACAAATGATTGTTTAAACATCTTATATCTTATATAATACTTAAATAAATATCAAAACCTTGTAATCACCAAGATAGTTTTTATATTAATTTTGAAATGTAAAAATCTTTGAGAAATGACAGAACCTTGGGGTTCCTCAAAGTTTTGAAAAGATAAGCCATTTAAGTCTTGCGTCATATTTAATAAAGTAAAGTAAATACTTGTGTGTGTTTTCCGCATGTGTCCTACATCAAGCAACAGTACTTCTTGGCATAGACTGCTCTCTAATGGGGAGCAAGGTACTTGGGAGGGGATCGAGGAGTTGGAGACAGAGCTGTGTTGCCAGAGCACAGGTTAATCCACTAATTGGGAGCACAGAGAGATGGTTTCCAGATTGTGATGGCCACCAGGAGGGGCCGTTAAAAGGGGACATCTGTTCCTGCTGGAGAACAGCCTCCCCCACAGCTCCCAAAGCTTCCTCTCAAACACTCACCTTCTTTATACACAAACCTGATGATGGGCTCTCCTCCCCTCCCTTCCCAGTGTCTGGCATCGCATCCAACTCACAGAGCATGTTCCCCAGACTGGACAAAAAGCCAGGATCTGGTTGAAGAGTGATAAAAGCCTTATAGGAGTTTGCTTATCCATCCATCCATTATCAATACCGCTTATTCCCTGATGGGGTCGCGGGGGGAACTGGAGCCTATCCCAGTGGTCAACGGGCGAGAGGCAGGGTACACCCTGGACAGTCCGCCAGTCCATCGCAGGGCCAGACACAGGACATACAAGGACAAACAACCACTCACACTCACATTCATTCCTAAGGGCAATTTCCCCAATCTCCAATCAACCTAACATGCATGTTTTTTGGACTGTGGGAGGAAGCCGGAGAACCCAGAGAGAACCCACGCAGACACAGGGAGAACATGCAAACTCCACCCAGAAAGGTCCTGGTTCCCCCGGGATTCGAACCCAGAACCCTCTTGCTGGGAGGCGACAGTGCTAGGAGTTTGCTTAAGTAAATTTTATTTTAGATAGGACAGAAGCTGTATTGCTAAGGACGATAAGCTTACAATAACTAGCTTGGGACAGGCAATTATGAGCAATGTATTTATTATGCCCTCACATGGTCCGATATGTTCCATTTTCAACATGGAAGCTTTAGGTCAATATTGCAGCCTCAGCATCCTATTTCCAAAGCCCCATCCACATTCACTTGTGAACATGAACAACAAATTAATGACTAATCATCCTTAAGCAAGGCAGTTTGGCTGACAAGTCTTGCCACTGATCGAACGTAGGTTCCTTTCTTTACAGTCACTTCAGCTGATCTAATCCAGGTGTCTGGTCCAGGAAAAACTTGAGAGACCTGGCCCACAGGCCAAAGGGACTGTGGGAATAGGTTGTCTTCAATCATGACCACATCTCTGAAGTTTAAATTGGCCGATGCAGTTTGCTATTTCTGGCGGGCTTGTAGTCCTGGCAGGTAGTACTTCAGGAAATTATGCCAGAAATTCAATTCAATTTTATTTTATTATTGCCACATCACAACAACCATTATATCACAGCGCTTTCCAAACAGATCAGGTCAGACCCTACTACTAAGTTATTTACAGAAGCCCAACAATTCCCACCAAGAGCAAGCACTAGGCGACACAGGCAAGGAAAAACTTAGTTTTAAAAGGCAGAAACCTCGAGCAGAACCATGGCTCAGGATGGGTGGCCATCTGCCTTGGCCGGTTGGGAATGAGAGAGAGAGAGAGCAAGAGAGAGAGAGAGCGAGAGAAGGAAGGAAGGAGCGGAGAGAGGCAGACTACACAGTAACACATAGACTGGATTAAAAATAGCAATGATATTGATACTAATGATAATGATAGCAGTAATAATAGCAACAAGACTATGAACATTGGTTGTAATTGTGGCAGAGTAGGAACACAGGGACAGCAAGACACTCCCAATAACTGATCCAGCTTCCACGGCTCTAGGAACACCTTCAGGAAGTGATAGAAGGAGAGAGGAAAGGGATGAGAAAGCACACGACAAAGGGAAAGGTAGAGAGTCCAGTTAGTAACATGCGTTAATGGAATGAGGTTGCACTGAGAGAGAGAGGGTGAAAGGAGAGGTTAGTTTGGTGCATCAGGGGAAATCCCCCAGCAGTCTAGGCCTATAGCAGAATAACTAGGGGTGGACTTACCCTAACTATAAGCTCTATCATAAAGGAAAGTCTTAAGCTTACTCTTAAATGTAGAGATGGTGTCTTCCTCCCGGACCCAAACTGGAACCTGGTTCCACAGAAGTGGACTCTGATAACTGAAGGCTCCCATTCTACTTTCGAAGACTCTGGGAACTGCAAGTAACCCTGCATTCTGGGAGTGCGGTTCTCTGGTGGGGCACTAAGGTACTAAGAGCTCTTTAAGATAAGATGGGGCCTGACCATGAAGAGCTTTGTACGTAAGGAGAAGGATTTTAAATTCTATTCTGGATTTAACAGGAAGCCAGTGAAGAGAAGCCAAGACAGGAGAAATATGATCTCTTTTTCTGGTTCCTGTAAGAACACGTGCTGCAGCATTCTGGATCAGCTGAAGAGTCGTAATGGACCTTTTTGAAGAGCCTGATAACAGGGAATTGCAGTAATCCAGCCTAGAAGTAACAAATACATGGACTAGTTTTTCTGCGTCATTTTTACACAGGATGCTACTGATATTTGCAATATTATGTAGGTGAAAAAAGGCGGTTCTTGACATTTGCTTAATGTGAGAGTTAACAGTAACTTGTCATTTTACGAAAAGATTTAGCTAACCTGAATATTTACAAGCCTGTCCTGATCAAAGATAACTCCAAGATTTCTCACAGTGGTGCTGGAGGCCAGGGCAATGCCATCCAGGGAAACTACCCAATGGAGGGTAATTCAGCAGTAAAAGATCAAAAGTTAGCAAACAGTGGTCAGATAAAGACGGATTCTGTTGGAAGACTATTAAATGTTTAATGTCAATTCCATACACCAGAACAAGGTCAAGGGTGTGGTCAAAACAGTGAGCCAGTTCATGAACACTCTGAGAGAAGCCAGTGCAATCTAACAGAGAGATAAACGCAGTACTGAAGCTGTCATTCTCAACATCCACATGAATATTAAAGTCCCCTACGATAATTACTTTGTCCGTTTGAAGGACTAAAGTTGACAAAAACTCTGCAAAATTAGATAAGTAAAGACCGGGTGCTCGGTACACTATAATAAATAGAATAGGGTGGGAAAGACTCAGAACAAAGCTTTCAAAAGAGTTATAATTCAGTTGAGGTTTATAGCTGACAAGAATAGAGTCAAAGATTGCTGCAACTCCACCTCCTCAGGCTGTACTTCGAGGAATGTGAGTATTGATATGACTGGGAAGGGTGGATTCATTTAGTCAAATATTCTCCATCACCCAGCCAGGTTTCAGTAAGACAAAATAAATCAATTTCATACCCTGTTATTAGTTCATTTAATAGCACACCTTTAGAAGAGAGAGATCTGATATTCAAGAGTTCACATTTTACTCTCTTATTTGCATGCACTATTTCTCTTGTGGTTTTAATTTGTATGAGGTTTTTATGCACAAAAAAAATCAATGACCAGGGGACAGACACCATCACTAGATTTTAGCTGTGACTCCATATTCTTCGCCAGTGAGTTTCTGAGTGGTCATGGACATTTTGTGGCAGTGGGGGCAGAGGTGTTAGCGGGGTCAGGATCTGCCACTTCAGATTAGGTTTTGCCCAGGGTTTTGAATTGAGAATCCCCTCAATTTTAATCAGATTAGTGTGTAGCACCTCCTCAGTGACAGCTTGGACTCCAATGATGACTTGAACAGCAATCTTTAACAAGCGGTTTCCTCTTTCCCAACAACCTCCAAAGTGGGGGGTGCGGATCCAAGAGGATTGATTACAAACTTGATTTGCTTGCATGTTAGCTGCTCATTGAGGTCTGGATGAAGTGCCTAAAATGCTTCCTGCAGCTCAGGTTGTCCTCCCCAGAAGTTTTTCCTAATTTTCTTTTGGTTTCCCATGCCTGGCCATAAAGCGTCTTCTTGAATGCATCACATACGCAGCACCTGATCCAGAACAGACATCGGTTTAATGATCTACAGTATAAAGCCATGAGATTATGTTTACGTTGTGTTACACTCTGTTTGTGTTAATCCATTCCTCGAATTGATAACAGCAGTAGTTTTGCTGTCGTTCGTATTGTGTGAAGAACAGTTAGCCACAAATGAGCGACTTCGTGTTAGCTGTTAACTAGCAATAGGCTCAGAGTTTATGTTGAGGTATTGCTCATTCCCGTTGATTATACATTGCATACTAAATGTTGGTAATTTATTTTGGGTCAGAGTTTTACTTTATTTTCTATTTCTGATTCTGTACTGTGTGACACACATGCAGATCCAAAGATCCCTAAATGCAGATCAACCGATCCAAACTAATTAAAGAAGTCTGCCTCTTCTTTGTGCAAGCACTTGAACATCCCTACAGTGTCCTGACCCGACACCCTGAAGTGATTGTTGCTACCTAAGATCCTTATACTACTTATACTTCTTCTTCGGGCTCTCGGCGAGTTCAGACGTGTTTCACCCTGCTCCCCTCCCCTGTCCTTTTTTTTGCCTGCTTACTATCATTGTCCTGTCATATCTCAGAGCCCTAACATCAACCATGGATTTCGTCGGCTGGTCTCTCAACGCATTGACAGCATTTTACTCAAGGTAAAATGCTGTACTTTTTACCTTGAGTACTAAATTTAACAGAATTTTGACAGGTTAGTGTCTTTCGTTTCAAACTTACCTGTTACTGATGTTGTCGTGGCCGGTGGCTCACATTAATGACCCTAACCCTGAAGGGAGCACGAGATCGATAGGCGGATCAGTGCGGCTCCTGCAGTAATGCGGGCGCTGTCTGTCGGGATGAAGAGAGAGCTGAGTTTAATTTATCAGTCAGTCTACGTTCCCACCCTAGTCTTTGGCCACGAACTTTGGATAGTGACCGAAAGAACAAGATCCCGGATACAAGCGGCCGAAATGAGTTTCCTCCACAGGGTGGCTGGGCTCTCCCTTAGAGATAGGGTGAGAAGCTCCGCCATCCGGGAGGGGCTCAGAGTAGAACCGCTGCTTCTCCACTTGGAGAGGAGCCAGTTGAGGTGGCTCGGGCATCTGATCAGGATGCCTCCTGGTCGCCTCCCTGGTGAGGTGTTCCGGGACATGCTGGAGGGATTATTTGTCCCGACTGGCCTAGGAACGCCTCGGGATCCCTCCGGAGGAGCTGGCAGAAGTGGCAGGGGACAGAGAAGTCTTGGTTTCCCTGCTTCGGCTGCTGCCCCCGCGACCCGACCCCGGATAAGTGGTGATGGATGGATGGATGGATGGATGGATGGATGGATGGATGGATGGAT
>JABUIW010000027.1:29567-97869 GCA_013363375.1 Menidia beryllina | reverse complement strand
ACCTGAAACGAGATGAGGGTTAGTTTTCAAAATAAAGCAGGAAATGACGAGACGACAAAAAGACGAGACGAAAAAACCTCAACCAGGGGCACCACCGTGACAGGATGACACCTTGTAGGAGTGTCAATGAGTCCCAGTGAATACACAAGATCTGCTGTCATTGATCACCAGTAATCATGCTTTCACAACTTAGTGCTCATTAAAGGTGGTCAGATTTTTACACCTTCTGTTCTTCCAGATTCAAAACCAGTAACTGATGACTGTGGCTGGTTTGTTTTAGCATAACATAACCTCTATTAACAGAGAATATACTTATACTTCAGCTTTCAGGAATTTTATTGCTTTGGCTGGTGTGTCTATCCTGACATGTACTTGTCCAAAAAAGAGAAATTGGAAGTTGTTTTGCAAAGACTCCTGACTTTTTTTACTTTTATTTGTTTTTTTACATTTTCCTGTGCTATTGTTTTAAACTTTACTTCTGTTAATGTTAATTCATTTGATAGTGAAGTTCATTGTATTGAAATAACGTGTTACATACTTTCAGCTCATATTTTGCCTACAACAATAGGATATACTGCACAATACATTTAATGAAGGTGTTCAACACTAAACCCACAACCTGAATGTTTTCCTTTTGTCTGACTATATCAGGGTACGCCATCTTACAGGCCATCATGGAGAAAGCAGGGCAAAACAACTGGCAGGTCAGTGCCATCTGTGTAGAAAATTTCAGCGATGCCAACTACCGGCGACTGTTGGAAGATCTTGACCGGCGACAGGAGAAGAAGTTTGTCATCGACCTTGAGGCTGAGAGACTTCAGAACATGTTAGAACAGGTGATGCACCATGACGTGTTTAGAAGTTGTCTTCTTTTTTCATGTAGAGGCATGCTGGAGCTTGATGTTAATTCGAACTGACACGTATTAACAACGAATGAATTTGTTGTGAAAAACTGCACCACTCCTCCTGAATCTAAGGTGGGACAACCACTCATAGCCTCCTCTCCAACACCCTGTAGTAGATTCTATGGGACCCTTACTTAAAATTATTAAAACCACTTCAAAAGAATTGTCCCAGACTTTCATGTGAAACTGAAGAGGCTTGTCAGCCAAGGCAGATAAGCTTCTATTCTCAACCCTTCCATCTTGCTTGAAAGCCCAAAGTAAAAGACAAAGTTAAAAACTATCACTTCTTATTTAACTTAGGCAGGGCATGACAGCCTCATACTAAACGTTCAGCCAATCATATGCCTCAAAACCCATACCATGGTGAAGCCAAATTCTTAATCAAAATTAAGTGATAAAACAAAGAACTCAAAATGAATCAAAATCCAGAAAAGAAAGAAGACCAGGAGGAAACAGGTTGTCATGCCATATCTGGCAGGAGTTTCCTAGAAACTCAGAAGGATTTTCTCCAGTCTCAATATTCTTATGTACCTCAAACCCAAGGACAAGACACCCCAACACAAACTTAATGGGGTTGAATATGCAGCGCATTGAAGAGTGTGAGAACCTCTATATAGGACAGACCAAACAATAGCTCTGCAAGCATATGGCATAACATAGGAGAGCCAGCAATTAACTTCCATCTTAAGGATAAGGGACATGCTTGTCAGGACAGTCATGTACACATTTTGGACAAATTGTTGTTTGAAAGATGAGTAAAGGATATGTTCTATGTGAAACTGGAAAAGTCAACTTGATGCAAAGGAGGGGGTGTTGATACCATCTTCATACAATGTAAGAAGATACCTGTCACTCCTTCTCATCACTTTCATAGCCATTCATACCTTGGACCCTATGACAAAAGCCTTTCAGAGAGTTAGACAATCTACAGGTGAGACTGACTCCAACAACTCTCCCATTAGCAAGACTTTAACAACTCTATCTGTTTATAATCTGAAAGAGAGAGAGAGGTCCAGTTGCCTTTAATCAAGTTTATAGGAAAGAATCTTGTCTATCCATTCTCCGGTTTTTACAAACACTTGTTCAACGCATTCTGAAAACATCCCATCTCATGGAGATAACATCAATAAAGACATGAAATCTTGATTTCAATTCATTCTGAAAATATTCTAAATTCCAAATGGCTCCTGACTCATTCTTATTGTTTGGTTTGTCCAAATGAGTTTTTAATTTAATGTTTTTACCATTTTATTTTTTTAACATAACATTAAATGAAATGTTAATGTTTGAACACCCATTTAATATGTTTTTAAGTTTGCTTAAAAATCATTGGAACTGGACTGTATGCTAATAAATAATAATGGTTTCTGTTACACTTTTTGTTGGTTTTACTCAGTTTCAAGTATGGATGTGCTAATTTGAAAGTGAAAAACTTATTTTTCTGATCACAAGTGGTGTGATTTGGCATAAACACACTCAGAATATTATGTGCACCTTCTTCCTCCTGTTTGTCCTCATCTCATCATTCATCCATCTTTCTCTTGGGCAACTTGTCTCTCCGTAGTCTTTCAATTATTTAGCTAATTTCCCCTCTGACATCTGTCACAGTTCTGACTATTAACCTTGCAGATATGTGCAGGCTTGCATTACTGTACCTCCCAAGCAGAGCAGACACTCCAAATAATCCTAATTTTATGCATATTACTGAACATCTTCCAAGTAGATGCAAAGGACTCTAATTGGGATCTTATTGATATCTTGCACAATTTTTCAGTGGTGATTAAAATTCTCTCATTACACATTAACATCTGCTTGTTACTGCACTTATTCTAGCTGTAATAATAATCTTAATAATCATAATAAATATTTTACCAAATTATCCTAATCTAGGATGAGGGTTTGATATATGTGTGCGTCATTAGTTTCTGATTGTCAACAGCAGGGTCAGTTCATCTTAAGGCTTTGAAGAAACCATATGTTACTCTGACTATTAGTGCATAAACTCTGTGGATCCAGGAACAGGCTTTATTTACAGATGGGATTTGATTTTCTGGCAGATGTTTAGAAAGTAATACAAATTGAAGTGCATTATTAAAGTTGTTTAATCAAGTTGCATATAAGATTAATGTATGGAGAGATTGTAATCCAATGTATAATAGCTTGATATTTCACTGTATTACATAGATAATCAAGAAAGGAAAATAAGCAACCCACTTTCACAACAGAAGTTTCCGAATTAAACAGGTCTCCAGTGCTAATTATTATAGTTTCTTGGCAGAGTTGCACAGACTGTACAATGACCATGATTTCCTTCCTTGTTTGCCTGCAGAGAAACAGACCAGGGGTCTCATTAAAAAAAAAACATTGAATATGTACTAAAACAGTACTTACGCCCAAAAGCTGAAAATGGGATACACTCGAAAATATTCAAATTTATAAAACCATGCGTTACTGACCAGCATTGAATTTCTGCTTTGTAAACATCATCATTGTGCTTAGTGATGGCTTTGATATCCTTGACCTATGGATATTTTAACAGAATTATGTTGTTCCCTAAAGTGGCTTCAGGCAGAAAGTTCATGAATTGTTCGTTATAGGCTACGTTTTAGCTCATTTGTCCTGGTGTAAGCCAGTTGCAGGTCTTCACCATGGGCCAGGATATCTGGTGAACCCTGAAAACATGTTCCCTCCTAATTCTCCAATTGCAAAGTCTTCCAGCAATGCCAATTCATCCATCGCATAGTATTACGCACAAGTGTCACAATGCTATTTAAATGTATACAGAAGCCAGTCAGATTGCTTAATATATTATCACTATTCATGTGTTTTTCTGTGGTTCACATCATTCTGGTGACCATCTGGGAGAGGAATGTGATCATACTCATGGGACATGTTGTGCTGACTTTTATTTAAATTTTGAGTAGTCTTACTAGCCATTTCTCATTTATTTGAAGGATTCTTATGAATAGTTATGGCTTACCAACACAAGCTTAAATAACAGTGCTGTTATGTTCGGGAGGAATTATGATGCAGTGTGGCTTCAGTTCCAAGCCTCACTATCTGAATCGCCAGTTAATCCTGTCTCCTAAAAGAGCATACCCATGAGTCAGACTACGCATGAGGAACCACACACAAATATTGCATGGAAAGTGGCATACGCAAAGTTTTTAGGCGCCATTTTGTGCTTATGCAACTTTTCTAAATTAGGCCCCTTGGGTCTCAGCTTGACAGTATTATAGTTAATTGTTTTTAGGGCCAAATGACCAGCAAACCTAAGTTTAAATCCAGAGTTCTGACAGTGGTTTAGCACGGAGATGCAGTAGCTCCCCTAATGTGATGATATAAATTGGAAGAAAATGTAATCGGTGAGTCAGAGAGAGACATAAGCCAGGCATATGTCACACTCATTAATGTTGGTTCATTGCAAAAGAGGTTTACAAATGCATCATGACTAACTTGTGCAAGAAGAGAAAACACTCTTTTCCATTATACAGTAATTTTGCAACCCAGACTGACAATACTCTCGAACAGAAAATGAGAGCTACCTGAAAACCTTTTCTAGTACCATGATGCCCCAGTGAAATCTTGATTCATTGCGCAAAGTTGCAAATGTATTACACACTGTGGGGAAAGGCTGACATGATAAATGTAATAACTTTGATAAGTTTAATAAGATCTTTAAGTTTTCATCTGATATCTGATATGCATTAGTACAAGGTGAACTGTAGAAAAGCAATTTCTTATCATATTTACTCTTTTCTATTTAAAGCTGCTTCTAACTTCCTTTACAGGACACCACATACAGCAGTAACATCAAGAAAATGTCTTCTTACCAATTTATTGTGATTTGTTTTAATTGTAAATAAAGTTACCTGTCATGAAAACCGTAGGGTCAATCATGAAGTGATAGGACAGCAAAAATTAAACCTTCATGTAGCTAAGAACTGACGTTCAGTTTTTTGACAGCAGAATACCTGTTTGGAAGCCAGTATCAGTATAAACTTCACTCAGAGATTCACTTAATTTGATTCTCTTCATATATTTCATATCCTGGGTAGGATCTTATGTCTTGTCTCTAACTTTTTTTTGTCTTTAGAATAAACTATCTTGTCTTTGAAAGCATGTTTTTCTTCTTTGGTAAAATAACTGCCTGTTCATTTGTTTACACACTGGATCTTCTACACACTAAAGCCAATGGACCCCCTGTGTAAACCCTGATGTGCTTGCCTATCAGATGCATCACTTAATGTAATTAATGTATGGTGTGCTGTAATCCACTCAGATTAACATCAAACTCTTCTCTGCCTTTTCATAGATTGTCAGTGTTGGGAAACACGTCAAAGGTTACCATTACATAATGGCCAATCTGGTAAGGGAATACAAAAAAAACTTTTATGTTTTGTCTCTTTTTTCCTATGTCATTTCACTCTGTTAGTTTTAGATAATTTTTCCACATATCACTATTATTCACAACACATATTCCAACCTTTTTTGGATTCAAAAGGACTTCTGAAAGATACTGTGATACAGAACTAGGTTGGCCTCTTCCTATATAAGAAAAAAGAAGCAAGTTCTTATAACTTTGTAAACTATTAAACTGTTAGTTTATTAAATAATTTTTAAAAAAACCCTTTACCTTGATACCACAAAACATGAAACCTTTTATGATATTGTCTGTCTGTAAAGTTCTCTAAACTAACAAAATGCACTCTTTTAAATTGTTGATATTAAGTTTATTGATTCCATCTTAGATCATTTTAGATAATATTTGAGATATTTTAAATAATACGTTAAAACATGGTCAAAGGATAACTATGTCTGCTACAGAGCAACAGTAAGTTTCCAAAGGTTGAGAAAATAAAGCATGGACAACTTACAGGTCATGTTTTGTAATATATTGAATTCAAACTATTTGGGCAGAGCCCAAAACAAAACCATAACCCAAAAGAAAAACTGAATGAGTAGCAGAACCACCAAAACAACAGTATCCCAACTTCCACAAAAGAAGTAATGTCCACAATATTCTTGAGCCTTTTCACTTCACAGACAAACTCCCACAAAACTCTCTGTCTTCACTCTCTTGTGTGGGACCTCCCAATGCCCTTTTTAGATGGTCTAACTTTGAGATCTACATGGATGATAGCCGATGCTATCAGGGGACCGCGTACACTATGTCCAAACACCATATTTGAAGGACTGAATCCAAGGAATTAAAACAATTAAAGTATCCCGAATGGTAAACGGCATAAAAATAGACCCAAATCATTCAAATTAGCTCTTACTCATTTTATAAGGAAACTTAATGCTTTACACACACACAGCTCAAGTAAATTTCTTTTGGTGAGTAGCCACATTAAGCTGCACTGGTTTAGACCAGTGGTTTTCAATAGGTGAAGCGCGTCTCCCCTGGGGGGTGCCAAAGAGTCCCAGGAGAGGCACAAAAAAATATAATGGTTTCTGTAAACATCTGCAGTAGGCTAATTGTTCGTGCTTGCGAGTGTTAATAAGTAGGCCTAATGAAATGCATTGTTTTATGATTCCACAACAGAAGTCAGCAGAACGGGAGGAGTCTTGCACATTAATTAATTACAGCCAATTCAATTTTTGACAGTTCCACATCTGGCCAATAGGTGGCTAAAACTAAGAAAATCTCCATATTTTTGGTTTTAACCAAGTGATCTTTACCAGAATACTTTGTAATCATTAAGGTTGATTATTAGAAAAGGTTTTTTATGCAAAAACCGCTGGAATCAACACGGAAATGCAATTTTGACATTTACTTTCGATTTTCGCCACCAGAGGGCCACTGAACCTGAACAACTACACACTTTCCCCTTTATACAGTCATAGCAAGACAAAGGACAATAATTTGATATGCAAAAACCTTGTTTTTTGTCCAAATAACTTCTTACTAATTTAATTATAAAAAAACTGACATCACTTTTCTTCATATTGTATTTATCAACTTAAAAAACTAGAAAAACTATCTAAGTAACCTTCACTAAAAAAAATACACACAACATAATACAGTTGAATAAAGTAAACCTTGCTATAAAAAAATTAATAATATATCACTTTCAGTGTCAATAAAAAGTAACTAGGGATCCATATTTAAATCCAACCAAATCTTATTTACATGATATTATTTAAATCCAGACATTTCATATTTATATCATATTAATTAAAACCAGACCTTTCATATTTACATTTTTTATATATTCATCAAAAACTTACAACATATATGAAAAATATTACAACTCGTCCTCTGAATCAACCAAGTCCTCATTAGCATTTGAATATATCCCACCCACATCATTCTCATTTTCAGTCATAACAGGACAGTTTGCACAGTTAACACATTGGCAGAGGTCACTACATGGCAAATTACCCCTTTTGCATGAACAGATTTGTGTAGCACATGCACTTTTCTTGCACTTGCAAGATATGTCCATCATGACATCAGATGGAGCTGGGGGATTTACCATCCAACAGTTGGAAAATTATGTCAAAGACAACCCTTATTTGGTAGAAGAGATTTATCTGATTTACAGAGAACATTTTAAAACCTGCCATCATTAACCCGGTTACAGTTTTTCTGTCCATACAAGTGACGGACAAATTCTTCAAGCTGAAGGAACAATTCATCATCAACATCCCAATTTCTCCCAAGATTTTACATGCAATTAACAGCTGGCTCTGATTCAAGCATCACCCTTAGGCTTTTAATTAGTCCTTTTCCTTGAAAGGGACTTACTGCGTCATATCCAGTAAAAAAACATGAAGACCAACAATAGCTCGACCATGGACCTTTCCTTGGACCATGAAGACTTGCTATATTAGAAATATTTACAATACGAGTTTTGTTGTCAGTCCCTGTCTTAAAATAGATGTTACTCTCAAAACAATGCGCACAACGTAAAGCCAAGACCATGTCATCAGTGTCTGGGCTCAATATAACAATATCTTTGTATTCCAAAGAAGCATGCTTTGTGTCCACACTCCTCTGACAATGATCAGGGGACAGCTTGACATCAGAAAATGCAGTTGCAAACATGGTGTCTAACAAACAAAATTCACTCCCCTGATTTTGGGCCTGCACCTAGGTGAGTACACTGTACACATGTGAAAACTACAAAGTGGCATCATGGTCAGGGTTGGACATGTTCATCACTGGTGTAGGATACACTTTTCCTTCAGCCAGATAATTTCCAATAATAAAAATACCCTAAACCAGATGACCATCTTGAACCACCATTGAAAAGAACTTAGTAACCATACTTGACCTCACATAAACCCGATGCATGGGAGCGAGCACACACTCCATATCAGTGTCTCTCACTATTGCAGATTAATCACAAGCTGACTTGGCACTTTTTGGTGGGATATTTGAATGAATAAAAGATTCTAAAATAGCTGTACAGTATGTCACAGCACATTGACTGGACACTAATCACTAGCATTGCCCGTGAGGTTCATTATAGGCCTCTAAAAACCCCTTTTGGTTTATTTTGGAAATGCTGCTAACTACTGTTTCAGCATTTATACTCAGCGACCAAGTGGTTTAGAACAGTAAAATATTTTCCTCTCAGCTTTTAGGTGGGGTGGAGAACCAGGGGCATGCAGCAATTGTTACTTCTGCTGTAAATTCTTAATGATTATAATTCTATATGGTGATTCATCAGAACTGAATATACTGTATTTTCTAATTACTTCTACACCCCTAACATACATAATTAATTAATCTGAGCTATTATAGTGTAGCATTAATTGATAGCTGCTGACCAATCTAATCATCTCATGAATAAGCCTTAAACTGCCTCTCTTGTCATTGTCCTTCTTGTCACAGAGGTGTTTCTGTCTAAATTTGTAACCATGTTTTTCCTTTATTGTCTCACAAGGGCTTTAAGGATATCAACCTAGAACGCTTCATGCATGGTGGAGCTAATGTGACAGGCTTCCAGCTGGTCGACTTCAGTAACCCCATGGTCATCAAACTAATGCAGCGCTGGAATAAACTGGATCAAAGGGAATACCCAGGATCGGATACCCCACCCAAGGTATTGCATTCCAAATTACCGTAGATCAATTCTGAGCAGTCACTCAATGCAACATTACTCTATGTGGTTATTTATTGCTGTTAATAAAACGGATTTGTCGTGGTAAGAAAAAAATGGCAAGGTATGCTCCCACAAAATCTATTTTTTTTGTCTTTTAATTGAAAAAAAGCATTCCTTTGCTAACTAATCTGAAATATGAGATTATCAATAAATTCAAATGTCTCTACTTCGTTTCTAAGAGTTAAAAAGAGCTGACACTAAAAGTTCCGTGTAGAGAAATAGAACTATAGAAATATAACTTAACATTACAAAACAAAACAACTTTTCATAGTACCTTTGATAGAAACATCCAGAACAAAGCATACAATGTTGAAAAGAAAGAGAGATGTTTGCATATGGTATAAAATATATTAAATAATAGCAATACTATCATGAGGTGGCTAAATTATAAAGAAATAGTATGATGGCACAGTGTTTAAAAGGGGTGTGAAAAATATTTGAGAAATCGTGTTCATGCACAAGACAAGACTGACCCAATTTTGATTATTTTCAGCAACACATGTTACAAATGGCACTGGGGCAAGAAGACATTACTGCATGGTGGTGTGCAAACTTCCTGCCTCAAGCAAAGAGTACCCAACAAACATTTCTATTTTAAAATCCAAATGTAGTCAAGTGGAAGTGTGCAAGTGAACAAGATTGCATGTGTGCTTGTGTCTGTGTCTGTGTGTATGGATTTCATGGACTGGGATAGTTTAAATGAAAAATTTACCCTACAGAGTAATACCACGTGGAATTGTGTGTGAAGAATATGTTTAATCTTACTACATTTCTTTATAAATCACTCTCTCTCCAGGAAATCCACTCAGACTCAATTACTCTGTTCGCCACTAAATTGGCCGCAGTTTGAGTCAACCTTACTCTCTGCTAATATGTTATTACTGCAGTTATGGCTTCTTCTGGAGAGTTTACTCACTTTGCAAAGTAATCCTTGATGTTTACAAGTTTCAGGAATAAGCAGGTAGTGAGCTATTTAGACAATCCCGTGTGACAAGTAGTACAATCCTGATTCTGTCTGGTAAACGTATTGGTAATACTACATTTGGAAATAGACTAAATAACAGTTGTAGTGTAGTTATATTTCATATAAATATTGGGTCAGCGAATAACAAAAACCATTCAATGTTGCTCACTTCCTTGAAATAAATAAATCTCAAATATATCTGCTAATAATAATTTTCATTTGCAAGTAACATCTTTTTTAGGATTATTTGCCAATGTAAATCTCAGAGTACTGGAAATAGTACTCACAAATAGAGACAGCTGAAGGCAGCTCTAGTTTTGAAGTTACTCTTTTTACTGACACCTTGCAGGATAATAAAGATTGTATCCGATGGAAGCCATCAGTGCCAGTGGTACATTATGCTACACTAGTGTTACCCTGGTTTTCTCAATCACATGCACATGCATTTGATAAGATCAGCACATATTTCCTGATGGAAATTTTTGGTTTAAAGTTTTGATTTTCTGTTTATAGTTTTAAATCCATACATTGAATGATGTATGTATTGATATTACCAACTCAACCTAACCAAAAATATACATGTACATACATAAATGTGTATGTGTGTGTGTGTGGTTATATTTACATACATAACTAATACATATATACACTTATAAATGTGTGTGTGCAGATACAGACAGAGAGAGAGAGAGAGATGAGAAACAGGGAAGGAAAAAGGGAGAGAGACAAATATCTATCTAGCAATTTTCAAGCTTAGAGGACATGTATGTATATAAGCTTGGAGAATTAGTAAACCTTTACTCATAATGTTCAGACTTTAACTCTATCTCTCAAAAATAGTGTTTTCTAGTCTCTGATAGGAAGATTGCCTGCTTTTGGTTCCTGTCTTTCGATTTACCTGGCTTTCACACCTGGCTTTAACAAATTGACATTTTTACAGTATTCACTGAAATAATACTACCATGACTAACTTTGGTGTTCTCTCTTAACCCTAAACAATTTTGGAACATGTTCCATGTGTTTTTTCAGAAATGGTCATTGTCTGTCCTGTGTTTTTTTAGACAGTGTTCAAATATGATTTTATCATAGCCAAGTGCTACAGCTGTCAAATAACACAAGCACATGGATACAAGTGAAGTATTGCCAATTCTGTCCCACTCCTTGACTATTTGTGTGTGTGACTGTGTTACTTTGGGATGCTTGTCAAAGAACAACAGAGTGCCACAATGAAATAGTTTATGTCGAAAGCCATAATGTCACAGTGAGCAGTGGGCTAATGAATGGGATTCTTCCCCAGCCGAAGGCAGAGTTAATGAACTCCTGCTAGCTGGGAAAATTAATGCCAGGCTGCTTCCCAGCTGGAACATACACTCTCCTCATTCTTGTCTTTTCCTCATCCCATTCACATCAGCACTTCTTTTTTAATTATTCAGGTTTTTGGTTGCCATAGGTGATTTTTAGAGCTATGCATGACTGTTGAGAAAATCTTTTTTTTGCTTGTTTGTTTGTTTTTGGCCAGAAAATACCAAATCCTAAAGTCAAAGATGGATTAGCGGAAATTAGGAGTATAACACTCACAGGAATATGTTCTGCTCCTCTCTCCTTGTAGTCCCCTTTAAGTCATATTGCTTGGGTATCTGCAATCTTGCAGAGGCAGCGCAGATTTTTCTGGCCTGTAGAACATTATAACTGTCTCTCTAAATCGTGATTTAATTGGCCTCGTGCCGTTGTGTCTCTTTTATAGTTATATAAGCAAAACAGTAACCACTAGGTGAAAAACAGATTAAGTTACATTTTTCACTTGGAGTCAGATGAAGAGTCACACTCGTTTGTAAACCTTGTTATATCTGATACACCAACTCTGTACCAATCCCCCTGTCCTGTCTGTCAGTACACCTCAGCGCTGACATACGATGGGGTGATGGTGATGGCTGAGGCCTTCAGGCATTTGCGCAGGCAGAAAGTGGACATTTCCAGACGGGGGAATGCAGGCGACTGCCTTGCAAATCCCGCTGCCCCATGGAACCAAGGTATCGACATGGAACGCACTCTCAAACAGGTGAGACTGATTCTCACTTATGACACTGGATGTGTGCTTTCCATGAAATGTGCATGACATAAATTTTTATGTAAAGCTTTATGTAGAATTTGTCTGCACTGCTCTGGATTATCAAATAATCTGCATCCTTAATTCCAATGTTCACATGTTTATTGTACTAATACAGAAAAGAACAATCTGCATTTAGAAAAAGTCTTTGGTACATGTCTTTCACAAATATGTTTTCAACCAGCTTCATGTTGGTATTAACAATTTTAGCTTCAATTTATGTTATTTAACAGGAATATAACCCTTAACACCTGAACATGCATAATTCCAAATCAGGCTTCAATCTTTGGAAGAACACACATTTACCTAACATTGAACTGTGCTTTGTCCTCAAACAAATTTAGCCATTTGATGTTCAGAAACAAGGGTGGCACGGTGGTATGGTGGTTAGCACTGTCGCCTCCCAGCAAGAAGGTTCTGGGTCCCAGGGGGACTAACATTATACTCACCAGATGTACAGTTATTGATAATTATTTACTTTAGACTTCCTTGTAGGCTTTAAAATGACCATGATTTATTTGTCATTGTTGACTACCATGTCATTATGTGAGTGTGTATTACGTTCCCCTCTCAATGCAGGTCCGGCTGCAGGGATTAACAGGTAATGTCCAGTTTGACCACTATGGCCGTAGGGTCAACTACACTATGGATGTGTTTGAACTGAAGAATAACGGACCCAGAAGGGTAAAACATCACACCACACTGCTTCCATTTTCTGTCTATTAATAGCCAGAGTGAAGGTTGTTATAGTGTTATAATTAAATGCTGCCTTTTCTCAGAGAATGTTAACAAGCCATAACAAGATCGATTTGCACAGTTTTTCTCTGTATATTTATGTGTTTGTGTTCAGGGCCACAGCCTTCACCCCATATTTTTCATGTCCCTCCTTTTGCTCCATCTCTTTATACCCATCGCCTATTGTTATGACTGATTTCTTTTAAAGTCTACTGACAAAGACAGTGTCATCAGTAAGATTGGTACATCAGTCTGTCACAGTGTTACCCTGCAGATTTAGTTTTTTTATTTATTTATTGTTCCTACGTTTTACATTCCAAGATGCTAATATTGTGTCCACAACAATTTCCATTTGTAGCATACAGTGTGTCAGTTTATTCCTGGATTTGGATGATGAAACTAACTTGAGCTAAATGTGGAAACAGAAACAGGCAGCCCAATTCTGATTCTGAAACTCCTTAAGAATGGAGTTACTTTCCAACATACTGTCTTTAAATTGCACTGCAGTATTGATAAATAATATAAATAAAGGTTAAAAAAGTTATAGGCGGTTTTAGCTTAAACTACCGTGCTAAAAGGGAACTATACACATTGAGCTCTTGTTCTCTTACATGCAAAACTCCATTAGGTTGAGGTTAACTTTTTCACAGAAAAAAAACTTTTATATACTGTATATGTAATTTGAAGACCAGTTTTCAAATTAGTTTTTAAAATAGTCAAATAAAAGGGAACTATACACTTCTTTCACCTTCATAATATCGCAAAAATTAGGAGCATCCTGTGTAAAAATGATGCAGAAAAACTAGTCCATGTATTTGTTACTTCTAGGCTGGATTACTGCAATTCCCTGTTATCAGGCTCTTCAAAAAAGTCCATTACGACTCTTCAGCTGATCCAGAATGCTGCAGCACGTGTTCTTACAGGAACCAGAAAAAGAGATCATATTTTTCCTGTCTTGGCTTCTCTGCACTGGCTTCCTGTTAAATCCAGAATAGAATTTAAAATCCTTCTCCTTACGTACAAAGCTCTTCATGGTCAGGCCCCATCTTATCTTAAAGAGCTCTTAGTACCTTACTGCACTACCAGAGAACTGCGCTCGCAGAATGAAGGGTTACTGGCAGTTCCTAGAGTCTTGAAAACTAGAATGAATGCTAGAGCGTTCAGCTATCAGAGTCCTCTTTTGTGGAACCAGGCTCCAGTTTGGGTCCGGGAGGCAGACACCGTATCTATATTTAAGAGTAGGCTTAAGACTTTCCTTTATGATAGAGCTTATAGTTAGGGTAAGTCCACCCCTAGTTGTGCTGCTATAGGCCTAGACTGCCGGGGGATGGATCATGATGCACCGAGCTCCCCTTTCCTTTCTCTCCCTCCCGGTGCAACCTCATTCCATTAACAATGTAACTAACTGAACTCTCTCCCTTCCCCGTAGTCATGCGCTTTCTCGTCCCCCTTCTCTCTCCTCTCTCCTCCTAACACTTTCTGCAGATATTCCTGGCTCTGGAGCTGTGGGGTCTGGATCTGTGGTTGGGAGTCTCCTCCTATCACTTCCTGCAGGTGTTCCTAGAGCTGTGGAGTCTGGATCTGTGGTTGGGAGTTTCCTGCTGCCCCCGTGTTCCTGCTCTGTTGCCGTCATAACTTCTACCATTATCATTAGTATCATTGCCATTTTTCATCTAGTCTACGTGTTGCTGTGTTGGCTGTCTCTCTCTGCTCCCTCTGTCCTTCTCTCGCCCTTTCTCTCTTGCCCTCTCTTTCCCTCACCCCCAACCGGCCGAGGCAGATGGCCGCCCACCCAGAGCCATGGTTATGCTCGAGGTTTCTGCCTGTTAAAAGGAAGTTTTTCCTTGCCTGTGTCGCCTAGTGCTTGCTCATGGTGGGAATTGTTGGGTTTCAGTAATTAACTTCAGAGTAGGGTCTGACCTGCTCTGTTGGGAAAGCGCTGTGAGACAACTGTTGTTGTGATGTGGCGCTATATAAATAAAATTGAATTGAAATATCACACATTAAACAAGAGAGACATAACATTTTAGAAATTGACCAAATGTTTTTGATTTCATGCCACCAGTTGAAAAGTTGTAAAATGATCATTTATAGATGTAATTTTAACCAGTCCCAAAAAGTAGGGGAATTCAAACGTTTTTGTTTTTTTCCTTGTCAGTTTCATAAGTGGCAACAATTCTGGCAACACAAATATCTCTGACCAGCATAAAGCCAGTCAAAACATAAAGACAGGAATACGTATTCAGTTTTAATATTTGATACATTTTTCTGTGCAAACTTCCTGCTCTGTGATGTTCAGGAAGAGCCAAATGACATAAAGAGTTGACTAATACTGAATTATTTAGACAATAGAGAATGGTAAAGAGCTGATGAGTTATAAAGACATCTGTAGAGCATTGCACGTCTTACCTGGTGTGTCAGTGTACGGTATAACTCGTGCTCGGTGTGCAATAATGTAAAATGACCACAATGATAATCTGCACATTGTTCTACGTTGAATAATGACAATAAAGAAGGGTTTAAGCAAATCCATAAATAACTGCAGTTTTTCTAACTGAAGACTAGGACCAGACTGTGTACACCCAGTGTTTCCTATATAATCATTCACAAGTGGTCCTTTAACCACTTAACAAGTGGTCCACAAGCTGTGTCGTGGCTACAAGTACAAGATATTTTGAAGGACAGTCAACACTGAATCCCCCTCCTCGTAGGTTGAGATGCATTCCCGGACATCTGGAGAGCAACAATTTTGGTTACCCAATTCAACCCCCTTCATTCCATCATCCGAACAATATCCCTGACATCCCTACATATTTAGCATCACCCAACATGGGAGGATACCTTCCCTACACCGTGCCCACATATCAAGCCCATGAGAACTAATGATAGATCTCAGCACCTAGAGGCGTGCTGACAGACTATAACACACCAAATTAGAGAGTTGGAGGCTGAAATGGAAGATGTAAACTCATTCCCTACCCCGCAATAAGTTATATTCACCTCACATATCATTCACACCGAAATGCTGCAGATATGGCAGAGAATGCAGGACTCCCATAACTAGAGGAAATACTAATCTATTCTAGCACCACCTTAAAGGATCCTATTATCCTCAATTTCACCTCAAAAGGTGACTCTTTCCCAATCCCAGAACTTATTTTCTCAGAAAGGGTCTGTACATCAGTCCAATACTGCAAAACCAAGTGTGACTGTGGATCAATCTTAAGATGCAGAATTGACACATCTATTCCCATTTAATAGATTCAGTGTTTGAATCCTGTATCCCCTTTTGTATCAGCAGCTACTGACCATTTAGCACCTGTGTTGTTGTCTCAGACTGGACTAGCCATGCTTCCATTTAACATGATACAACCTCATGCAGCTACCACACTACCACAACCTGTTGTCTCTACAGACCCTGCACTGCCGACCCAGGCTGCACTTGTCTCATCACAAATAGCATATAATACACATAGGTATGGGCAGGCCTAACCTAAACTATATCTTCTGTATCACATAAGTGACCAGCCTGGATGTTGCCTCTGGAAAAAAGTTCAGATGCAAGCAGATCCCTTCTGGGTCAAGTTCACCAAGAATTATCTCCACAACCTTCAACATCGACAAAACGGGGTATACATCTAGGCATTCATACATCACTCAAGATTAAGTGGTGATGATTTATTACTCTCAGCTTCCAAGAGTAGTATGACATGTCAGACAAGTCACCAAGGTGTCCCCAGCAGTGATACCTACAGCTGAGGTCATTTTGCGGACTATAATGTCACTCATGTGTCCCATTCATTCATCCATTTTCTGAGCTACTCATTCCAAAATGGGGTTACGGGGGGACTGGAACCTGTCCCAGTATTCAATGGGCAAGAGGCACTCATATGACCACAACAATATTTTGTACATTGTTATGTTGCACTAAAGGGGGTTTAAAAAAAAACGCAAATAGCTGCAGTCTTTCTAACATAAAATAAGAAACACTGTATGTACACAGTCTGGTCTTAAACCTCTAATTCACATTGGCCTGGGAATTCAATTCAATTCAAATTTATTTCATAGTGTCAAATCACAACAACAGTTATCTCACAGCGCTTTCCAAACAGAGCAGGTAATTTACAGAAGCCCAACAATTCCTATCAAGAGCAAGCACTAGGCAACACAGGCAAAAAAAACTTCCTTTTAAGAGGCATAAACCTTGAGCAGAACCATGGTTCAGGGTTGGTCTTCCTCGACCGGTTGGGGGTGAGAGAGAGAGAGGGCAAGAGAGAGTGTAGCTATAGACTGGATGAAAAATGGTACAGGTATTGATGGTAACGTACTGTAATAATAATGATAGCAGTAATAATAGCAATCGGACTAGAAACAGTAATTGTATTTGTAGCAGAGTAGGAACACGGGGAAAGCAGGAGACTCTCAACCACAAATCCAGCTTCCACAGCTTCAGAGCCAGGAATACCTGCAGGAAGTAATAGGAGGAGAGAGGAGAGGGACGAGAAAGTACACGACTACAGGATTTGGAAAAAGTCCAGTTAGTAAAGTGCATTAATGGAATGAGGTTACACTGAGTTGGAGAGAGAGGAAGGAGAGGAACTGGAACCTGGTTCCACAGGAGAGTACTCTGATAGCTGAAAACTCCGGCTCCCATTCTACTTTTGAAGACTATAGGAACCACAAGTAACCCTGCATTCTGGGAGCGCAGCGCTCTGGTGGGGTAGTAAGGTAGTATGAGCTCTTTAAGATAAGATGGTGCCTGACCATGAAGAGCTTTGTATGTAAGAAGAAGGATTTGAAATTGCAGTAATCCAGCCTAGAAGTAACAAATGCATGGACTAGTTTTTTTGCATCATTTTTATACAGGATGCTCCTGATTTTTGCAATATTATGTAGGTGAAAGAATGCAGTTCTTGAAATTTGCCTAATGGGAGAGTTAAACGACATGTCCTGATCAAAGATAACTCCAAGATTTCTCACAGTGTTACTGGAGGCCAGGGCGATGCCATCCAGGGAAACTATGTCTCTAGATAATGCGTCACGACGGTGCCTAGGTCCTAGTACAATAACCTCAGTTTTATTTGAGTTTAACATTAGACAATTACAGGTCACCCATGTTCTAACATCCTGAAGATACATTTGAAGCTTGATAGATATAACTGAGTATCATCTGCATAACAATGAAAGTTTATGGAGTGTTTCCTGTTAATATTACCCAAAAGAAGCATATGTAACGTAAAGAGGATTGGTCTTAGCACAGATCCTTGTAGAATTCAATGACTAACTTTGGCATGCATGGAAGACTCATTGTGAACATGTACAAACTGAAACCGATGTGATAAATATGACCTAAACCAGCTTAGAGCTGCTCCTTGCTCCATGCTAATGAAAAGTTCCCGTCTCTGTAATATAATCTGATTGGTCAATGGTCTCAAAAGCAGCACTAAGATCTAATAAAACCAACATGGCAGTCCTTTGTCTGATGTCGTTAGGAGGTCATTAGTAATTTCCACCAGTGCTGTATCTGTGCTATGATGAGCTTTAAATCCTGACAGAAAACCTTCAAACAGGCTATTGCTATGTAGATTTTCACACAGCTGTTAGGCGACTGCTTTCTCCAGGACCTTGGAGATAAATGGAAGGTTAGATATAGGTCTATAGTTGGCTAAAACATCTGGGTCCACGTTGGGCTTTTTCAAAAGAGGTTTAATTACAGCTACAGCGAGTGGCACATAGCTTATTGATAAAGACAGATTGATCACATCTAGTAGAAAGATGCTGACTAAGGGTGAGACTTAAAGCAGGCTAGTCAGGATGGTGTCGAAGAGGCAGGTTGATGGTTTGGATGAAGAAATGATTTAAGTTAGTTGGCAAATATTGATGGAAGCAAAGCAGTCAAAAAATATTACTGGTTTTACAGCTGTTTCTAAGGTTCCTGAGTTTAAAGACAAGATGGTGCTGGTTAAAGGGCAAGTCTTGGTGGATTTTGTTTCTGATAGCTAGAATTATATCATTAAAGAAGCTCATGAAGTCGTGTCTAGTGAGAGCTATGACTCGATAGAGCTGTGACTATCTGTCAGCCTGGCTACAGCGCTGAAAAAAAACCTTTGATTGTTCCTATTTTCCGCTATTAAAGACGAGTAGTAGGCTGCTTTGGCATCAAGGAGGGCCTTCCTACAAGTTTTTAGACTATCTTGCCAAGATAAATGGGAATTTTCCAGCTTGATGGAGTTTCTCTCAAGTTTCCGCAATATTAGCTTTAATTTGCAAGTTTCAGTATTATACCATGGAGCTAACCGTCTTTGTTTCAGTATTTTCTTTTTTAGAGGGGCTACAGAGTTGAGTGCTGTTCTCAGCGAGCCTTCAACACTATCAACAAGATGATCGACTTGGGAAGGACTGAAATTAACATAAGAGTCCATATAACATATATAGTTGCTATTTAACTTGCACTGAATGTTTACATTGCGGCAAATTATTGCATTTTGTTTTGATTTATAAAACTGAGTGTCCTGGAAATTATGTATCAATGGTTTTCCTGTAGAAAATGGAAAAAAATCACATTTTAAGATATGTCCTGAAGCTTTTAGAAGAGTTTAGAGAATTATTTTAAAATTTCTTGAAGCTAAAATAGACATTTAGTATGCCTTTTTCTGTAAACTCTATATAGCATATGTACATCTATCAGTCATCCTCATATGATGTCTTTTCACTCAATAACACTGAATTGAGCTTCACATTTGCATTCTATTAAAACCTTGGTCACACTATATTTGAATCAAGGAGTGGGTTCTACAGTGGCTAGGAGATGCACAACAAGGTGCATTACAAATTCTGAAACACTTTTACAAAATGTTAAAGAAATTTGTATTTCGGAAAGCAAATTTATATAATTTTATCATTTTTGGGATACAACTTTATATTTTGGAGAAAAAACTTCAATTTCATAGGACATAATAACATTTCAGAAAACAAACTTACATTTTGGAAAACAAAATAACGTGAAACACTTTTACATTAGACCAAATCAACCATAAATATGTTGTATTCGAGAAGTACCAGCTCCAGGGTTGACCCATAAATGACGTAACGGGAGCTGTTGAGACTCAAGATGCATGGAAATTAAGTTGCATCAAAATGCTTAAGATTGACCACACGAAAAACAAAACCATGTTAATTTGTTCATATTTGTGCCAAAGAAAGGCACCAGATTACTGTTCAACTTGAGTATTTCTTTAACCACTTCCGGGTCAGACTCAGACTTTATACAATCCCTTTGCAGTTGATTTGGCCAAATGTAAAATAGTTTCACATCTTGTTTTTATGTTTTCTGAAATGTAAGTCTGTTTTCCAAAATGTAAATTTGTTTTGCAATTTTTTTTTCTGAAATGTAAATTAGTATAAAACTATGTTTCCAATTTTTTAAAAAGTGTTTCTGAGTTTGTAATGTTGGTTTGCCCCTACCGGCCACCGTAAGGCCCTTTCTGGGCTGGCAAGCACAGCAGCTCAGTTTTACTACTTTTGCATTGCCTCAAAGAAAGGAAAACTTATTTGAATGTGGAATGATATAGTATTTTAGTGAATGCATCCCCTAGAGAAGAATCTCACTTCTGTCTTTTCCCTGCAGATTGGCTATTGGAACGATGCAGACAAACTAGTGCTAATCCAGGACTCTCCATTAAATCCAAATGACACCTCTGGCATGGAAAACCGCACAGTTATTGTGACTACCATCATGGTAAGAGCGTGGCACATGCTCATAAACACACACTCATGGATGTGGCAATAATATTTACAGCAATTTGTAATGACAGGACGCATCACCATCATATACCCAGTAAATTTAATTGACCCAAATGTAGGACCTTATACACATTATACAGGTACTTGAGACTTATCTTCAACTTTTAAAACCAAAGTTCAAATGAAATGATGGACAATATGAGTAGATATTAAAATGAGTACATAATAATTATATACATAAAAATAAAGTTGTCCACTGTACTAATAAAATAATTTCTGAAACTCCTATGTTCTTTAACACACTTGACAATATGTGATTTTATTGAGGGAAAGAACTTTTATTTAATCAGTTTTAATATTCAGGTAAATCATCAGTTGCATACAGATTGTGTTTTTTTTAAATGTGTTTGGAATCTTCAGGATTTAGGTTTTTACTGTATTTTCAAGCCAAGTTATTTTGTGCATTGACTCATTAGAATCGGGGATAAAACGCCTTGATAAAATGAAATCTTCAACAAAGGAATTCACAAAAACAGAATTTGTCTTAATTTCTCCAATATTGACTTAAGTCAGTCAGCATTTGTTTCAGTTTTTCTACTTTCAATATAAAACATCTGCAGTTATTAATCAGTTCCAATTATTATTATTATTATTATTATTATTATTATTATTATTATTATTATTATTATTATTATTATTATTATTATTATTATTATTATTATTATTATTATTATTTAAAGTCCAGGACTTGTTAAATTACCTCAAACCTATATAGAATTCAAAGCAACTGACACACTATATGACCTTTTCGTGGCATATAACAATGACTCTGAGATGGCTGACCTGGGTAAAGTAGCCAGACATTGAGCATACATATAACAACAGAGTGGAAGAAGGGAATGGTTAGTCACCACTCAGCACAATCCTCCCTCTTTTCAGCCCCTGATGAGGAACCCCATTTTAAGAAACTGATCCCCAGTTGGACACAAGCAGGATATGAAACCCCATTATCACAGAGTGATCGACACAACAGTCAGAGCCAAATGATGCCCAAAAGACATTGGGCAGGAAGAAAGGCATATCAGCTTTTCAAAGGACACTGTTTAGAAATCTAAGCAAGAAATGGAGAAAATCAGAGTCATAATGGAGCCCCTCGAGAGGACGAAGAAATTCAAATGGAAGGAGAAGTCTGTTTTAAAGCATGGTGCTCGTGGATTAACATTTTGAGGCTGAAATGGGTCCCCAACTCTTAAAAGTGACTCATGAACTGCGTCTACAAAAAAGCTCTCAAAACACCTGTATATAGCTGTTTGTGTTTAAGTCATACATTGTCATGGCCTGTGTGTTTATGTGAAAAATCATAGCTTTTCATATAGTTTTTTCATAAAGGGATGTTCATAAAGATTGATGGATGCTAAACCTTCAAGCAAATTATTTCCTTTTCACTCTAAATCTGTAACTTTTTTTCTGGCTACTTACTCTGTCGTACAGTATTTCACACACTCAGATTACTTCCTCTAAGCCTTAAATGGGTCAATGCTCTTATAATCATCACAGTTCAAATCCACCAACATTCTGGTTATGTTGGATCAGAATGTGAGTGTTTGCTGCAAGCTTAACAAGATATTCCAGTGTTTTATTACATCCAAGCAGCCTACGTGAAATCCATTTTTTCACCTGTTTTTCACATTGTATGCTGGAAAAGCAGAGAAGTCCTTACCTGACTAAAAATTTAACTGTGTTCCCACAGTATGGTTTCTTTCTCTGAATAGGTACACTATATTGCCAAAAGTATTTGCTCACCTGCCTTGACTCACATATGAGCTTAAGTGACATCCCGTTCCTAATCCATAGGGTTCAATATGACGTCGGTCCACCCTTTGCAGCTAGAACAGCTTCAACTCTTCTGGGAAGGCTGTCCACAAGGTTTAGGAGTGTGTTTATGGGAATTTTTGACCATTCTTCCAGAAGCGCATTTGTGAGGTCGCACACTGATGTTGGACGAGAAGGCCTGGCTCTCAGTCTCCGCTCTAATTCATCCCAAAGGTGTTCTATCGGGTTGAGGTCAGGACTCTGTGCAGGCCAGTCAAGTTCATCCACACCAGACTCTGTCATCCATGTCTTTATGGACCTTGCTTTGTGCACTGGTGCACAGTCATGTTGGAAGAGGAAGGGGCCAGCTCCAAACTGTTCCCACAAAGTTGGGAGCATGGAATTGTCCAAAATGTCTTGGTATGCTGAAGCATTCAGAGTTCCTTTCACTGGAACTAAGGGGCCAAGCCCAGCTCCTGAAAAACAACCCCACACCATAATCCCCCCTCCACCAAACTTTACACTTGGCACAATGTGCCAAGTACCGTTCTCCTGGCAACCGCCAAACCCAGACCCGTCCATCAGATTGCCAGATGGAGAAGCGCGATTCGTCACTCCAGAGAACGCGTCTCCACTGCTCTAGAGTCCAGTGGCGGCGTGCTTTACACCACCGCATCCGACGCTTTGCATTGCACTTGGTGATGTATGGCTTGGATGCAGCTGCTCGACCATGGAAACCCATTCCATGAAGCTCTCTGCGCACTGTTCTTGAGCTAATCTGAAGGCCACATGAAGTTTGGAGGTCTGTAGTGATTGACTCTGCAGAAAGTTGGCGACCTCTTCGCACTATGCGCATCCGCTGACCCCGCTCCGTCAGTTTACGTGGCCTACCACTTCGTGGCTGAGTTGCTGTCGTTCCCAAACACTTCCATTTTCTTATAATACAGCTGACAGTTGACTGTGGAATATTTAGGAGCGAGGAAATTTCACGACTGGATTTGTTGCACAGGTGGCATCCTATCACAGTTCCACGCTGGAATTCACTGAGCTCCTGAGAGCGACCCATTCTTTCACAAATGTTTGTAAAAACAGTCTGCATGCCTAGGTGCTTGAATTTATACACCTGTGGCCATGGAAGTGATTGGAACACCTGATTCCGATAATTGGGATGGGTGAGCAAATACTTTTGGCAATATAGTGTATTTTATTTGTCTTGAAGCCAAAGCATCAGGAGATAACAAACAACATGGAAGCCTTTGGCTATATCTGTCTGGTATGTAATGAACAGAGATGGACAAGAACAAAGTTTGACTGTCATTATATTGACAAAGCTGGAAGCTTTGATGGAGCTTGTTGATGGAGGATGTTGATGTTAAACTCCTCCACTGCACTTTAAATCTGGCACATGATCAATCTGCCCCAGGTCAAAGACTGTTCACAGTATTCTGGACAATGATTAAATCTTTAGTTTTGTTGACTGGCACCACTGTGGTACCCAAAAGGATACTACAATCCACCTTGCTGAGAGGGAAGATGATTTCGTATAGGAAGTCATGCAGAGCACCACAGACAAACACTCCAAAACATAAAATGTTTTAAAGCCAGTGATAAGACTAATAACACATTTAGGTTCACATTTCCATTAAATTGGTAATTTTAGAGAACCTTTAGGGATTTTCTCTTTGACTCAAGTACAAATTTATCTCTACTAATGTTTTTTTCTGTTGTATGACAAAATGTAAGGTTAGGATATATTCTTGTTCCATAAACTCTTTTTTATCACTATTCAATGTGATAACTGGATCAGAAAGAGAATGTAAAATTTTAGATTTTAGCTTCTGAAGCTCATTTTTTGGACAAAATATTTTGTTGTTAAGAGGTATTGCTATGTATGATAAGAACAGTTGAAGTAAAGTTTATTTTGCATCGATGATAACCTATTTATATAAAGCTTTTTTGTAACAGATGCAACTAACTGCAAGTCATGGCTGACCTGTAGATTTGCACAACTGAATTGTGAATTTCCCAAACCTCAGCCCTTGCTTCTATCAGATGGGCTTGATAAAAATGGAAAAAATGTAAAAACCTCTAATCTAAAATTAACTGATGGAATTTTAAAACTTCATGTGAGATTAAATAAATCAGGCCCATGTAAAAGAGATTTTTGATTGGGTAAGTACATGTGGAAATATTATTTTGCTTTCCTGTTGTAAATCTAACATCAACTCACTAACATTAACTTTTAAAAAAGTGTTGAGGCTTAGCTGTAATATTTGCCGACATTGATGAAGCACTGCAGTGAATTGAAACACTTCTAAAGGCCAAGACATCCCACTACACCTGCTAGTTGAGTGGTCTCAATTTGAAGTAAAAAGAAGCACATAGAACATTTACAAATTGCCCCCCTGTGAGTATTGAATGTGCTCCTTTTCCAGCATACATCACAAATTAGAATAATGCCTCAAGTGAATGTTGATGAGCAAGACACTTGTGTTGGCTTCATCACACAGTTTGCATAGACCATCCATCTGGTGCTTGTTACCACTCATCATCAAACAGTATGAGATTGCTTATCTTGCATAATGCACTTGTGCACTGAACCAAACTGGCAGATTTTATACTGAAAACACAGCTCCAATGTGGTTACCAATGTGGATTTACACATGGATTTGTAGCAAGTTGGCCCTATTGAGTGCACGTTTTTAATGGCATGTTTAATTAGTCTCATTAGGCAGTGAGTGAAGCAGGGTGGTTGTGTTTATTGACCAGCCTGTCAGCCATGCTGGCCTTTGCTGGGAAGGCCTCTAAAGCAATTATCTTTTCTGATGCCAAAAACACTGACTGCATCCTTTTTTGCCAACATTCTATCCCTCTGGTTGTCTGCAATGTCTTATCCCTGCACTTGTGATTGTTGAGAATTATTGATATGCATGTTATGCTGCACATTTTTTCACTCTCTGTACTGCTGAGATTTGTCAGAAAATACACTTTACTTGAAATGCTGCATATTAATTGGATTAGTTACCAATGTCATGGGAGGATAGCGACTAATTATTCAATTTTTGTCCATTACTTAATAGTCCAGCCAAACAATTACACAATGTTTTAGGAGAGATGTTCAGTCATTGGTCTGCCTCTATCATTCTGTAAACCAATTAAACTATTTTTGGTTTGCTTTTAGTAGCTATGCTAAAAGTGAACTAATTTTTTTAAAATGCAAGCGTTTACTGTGCTTTACTTTGTAGATGTTTTTTAGACCTGAATGTGTACATCTCTGGGGATTTTCCATTAGCACCAGTCCGGGGTGCAACTATGTACTTTCTACTTTCAGCGTCTGTTAAACTTATACTTTCTGTCTGAAGGACAGAGGGAGCAGGGAGAGGCAGCCTCCACAGTAACACATAGACTGGATAAAAAATGGCAATGATATTGATACTAATGATAATGATAGCAGTGATAATGATAGCAGTAATGATAGCAATAAGACTATGAACAGTGGTTGTAATTGTAGCAGAGTAGGACAACGGGGACAACAGGAAACTCCCAATCACAGCTTCCACAGCTCCAGAGCCAGGAAAATCTGCAGAAATTGATAGGAGGAGAGAGGTGAGAGGAGAGGGGAGCTCGGTGCATCATGGGAAATCCCCCGGCAGTCTAGGCCCTACTTACCCTACTTACCCTACTTACCCCCACTTACCCTAACTATAAGCTCTATCATAAAAGAAAGTATTAAGCCTACTCTTAAATATAGAGACGGTGTCTGCCTCCTGGATCCAAAGTAGAACCTGGTTCCACAAAAGAGGACTCTGATAGCTGAAAGCTCTGGCTCCCATTCTACTTTTCAAGACTAGGAACTGCAAGTATCCCTGCATTCTGGGAGCGCAGTGCTCTGGTAGGGCAGTAAGGTACTATGAGATCTTTAAGAGAAAATGGGGCCTGACCATGAAGAGCTTTGTACGTAAGGAGAAGGATTTTCAATTCTATTCTGAATTTAACAGGAAGCCAGTGCAAAGAAGCCAAGACAGGAGAAATATGATCTCTATTACTGTTTCCTGTCAGAACATGTGCTGCTGCATTCTGGATCAGCTGAAAAGTCTTAATGGACTTTTTGAAGTACCTGATAATAGGGAATTGCAGTAATCCAGCCTAGAAGTAACAAATACATGGACTAGTTTTTCTGCATCATTTTTACACAGGATGCTCCTGATTTTTGCAATATTACGTAAGTGAAAGAAGGCACTTCTTGACATTTGTTTAATGTTAGAGTTAACAGTAACTTGTCATTTTACGAAAAGATTTAGCTAACCTGAATATTTACAAGCCTAAGCGGACATAACTCATCTACTGTTTTTCAACCGCTTTGAAAAGCTATTTTTCATCCCTTAACAACATTTTGAACTGTTTATTGGACTTTGTTTCTGGTTGTGTCGAAATATAATTTTTCGCAATGCGTTGGAAATCTTTTCACAAAGAGAATGAATGGTATTCTAGACAACAATGGAACCTGTTGACATAGATCTACAGTTGCATGCTGCATCCTTCCTCTTTTACTTATTCAGAGCAATTTGTACATTAAAAAAACATCAGCAATGACACATTGCTCCTAACACTTTTACAAGCTAAAACTGAAAATGTGCTCATGTTTCCAAACAAATTACTTTTGTCACGCAAGGCAGCATATAACAGGAACAATTTATTGCTGAGCTGTGTTTGTATGACATTGCTCTGGGGCAAAGCAAGGTGAAGCAAAGACACCTCAGTTGGGAGAGAATAAAAATGCCTGGTTTAACCTGCTGCATTGCTAAATGTTAATGCAGAACATAATGGTTGTGTAGTTGACCAGGGTCGTGTCATGACAGCAATCATGATCAGAAATGCTTATTACACTGGTTTTAGCTAAAATGTGACTATAACTTTAACTTAAGCACTTTTACATTAATATTTCAGTATTTCATGCATATGCTGTGTTGTGCTTTTAGAAAAAATATTTTGGTTTGTGGTCATCAATCCAGGTGGCACATCAATCCGGGTGGCACAGTGGTTAGCACCATCACCTCACAGCAAGAGAGTTGCTGGGTTTGAGTCCCCGGGGGAACGAGGACCTTTCTGTGTCGAGTTTGTGTCTTCTCCCTGTGTCTGTATGGGTTTTCTCTGGGTTTTCCGGCTTCCTCCCAACGTTAGGTTGATTTGACATTCCAAATAACCCTCAGGAATGAGTGTGAGTGGCTGTTCTTCCTTGTGTGGCCCTGTGATGGACTTGCCTCTCCCCATTGACTACTGGTTTAAGCTCCACCCCTCGTGACAACATTAGGGAATAAGTGGTTAGGATAATGGATGGATGGATGCAACCAACCAACCCTGATTACTTTAAGTGTTCAAGTGGATTCAGGCTTGTTTTTTGGTAATAAGTCTTCCACCCTGACTGAACCTCATTTCTAACTTCCTATCACTTTATGTCTGCATCTATTTCTGCTTGTCGTGTTTTTTTGCTTGCCCTTTTTGTAGCCTCCTTGCATCATGCTATTTTATGTTTATGTACATATATTACGACACTGTCAACATGGTACACATGAGCTCAAGTGTTTTCATTAACACTAAATCATATTCATGCACTACATCTTCCTTTCTCTATGGAGTCAGAAAAAAGAACATTTAAAAAGTCTACTGAACATTTTCATGCCTCTTAATTGTCTTGCATGGTAGCTGCAAATAGTAAAACTTGAGAGATTTTAGTTGCATAGTGGGGATATTTATATTCTATTTAGTCTGATAAAGTTTACAGAAACTTTTCTTGATCATCAACATTTTCTAGTGGTTTAAATTTCATGCTGCTGTGTATGTATAGGATGATATCATTGTCATCGCTCGTTGGGGGAGTGTACCGCGTCACTCGCGCAACGTCAGCTGTGATGGGCTCTAGCCTAACCTGCAACCCCACTGCGAATAACTGGTATAGACAATGGATATATGTATATGACCATACAAGGGGGCACATTCAGTTCATGTTTGCAATTCTGTTCATGTCTCCCATTAACAGACACTTCTTGTGCCATCAGAGGTTCAACATTACTGAAACAGCCATCTGCTGTTCTGTTTTGGTCATGACATATCACTTTTGTTCTATTTTGTCTTAAGGAACTGGATGTTTAAACACATGAATTAATAGAAAATTAAATTAAAAGGAAATAAAATTCAGAAACAAGCATCCTCTCCTGTTTGTAAAGAAATATGGTGAACGGATGGATGATGCTGACCACCATTAAACGATACAGTTGCACACAGCAATAAAAAAACCTGGTGGTTTCACCCTCAGCTCCATATCTCCACATGTTGAAGTGTCCTTCAGTGAGACACTGATGCACAAATTGCTTAAAGTTGCCAGAAAAGCACCTTCCATGGTAACTGAATTCGTTTGTAAATGGGTATTTTTTTTACAAATTTTGAAGTGATTTGAATTTAAGAAGAAAATAAATTGTTATGGTCCTTTGTGTAGGAGGGTCCTTATGTGATGTTAAAGAAGAACTGGGAGATGTACGAAGGAAATGACCAGTATGAGGGTTACTGTGTGGACCTGGCCTCAGAGATTGCAAAACACATTGGAATCAAGTACAAGATCTCCATCGTCCCAGATGGAAAGTATGGCGCCAGGGACCCAGAGACGAAGATATGGAACGGCATGGTCGGGGAGCTGGTGTACGGGGTACGAACGTCAAATGAAGAGGAACCAGTCTAAACTGGTTCCTCTTCATTTTTTATTAGCATCTTTCAGGAGTCATCTTGCCGCAGACATAATTTTAAACTTCCCCAAAAACTTTAGGGTTACAGACAAGCACTATGCCCTGTTCCAGTTTGTTTGTACTCACAGTACTCTCTGTTTCTCACTTCGTAGACTGATTACCTTAGTCTTATCTAAAACATTTAATTTTCCACTACCTACCACTCTCATTTAGTTTAAATATGGAATGTCTCAAATATTTGTCATGGTGTCTGGGGCTGATTACTGGATTTTCCACATTTCTACATTAATTGAATGCTAAAGTGAAGAGCATTGGGAATGAAACAAACAGCTCAAAAGTAGGTAAAGCAGATTCATAAATAACAAATATCAGACTCAGTTAAATATAGATTGTAAGCAGCGTTAATGAGAACATTTGAGGATATGGAAGCTGTCAGCACTTTCCCTCTTTGTAAGACTTAAATTCCTCTCAGCTCGCTTTAAAAAACTGTGTATTTTGGCATCGGTCATCTGAGTACAATTTGCTGATAATGTCAGAACTTCAATCTTTTTTATTTCCTGTTCCTTGGTCCTTTTTTCTCCATTTCAAAGGTGTCAGATGGCCGTAATGAAACTCTAACTTCTCTCTGATTGTAGGCCATTTTTCTCAAGCCAAGGACAAGGTCATAAGTGTTGTTAAGAAACAGACTAATCTAGTTTGCTGATTGCAAGCACACTTTACACTTTACCACAGTTGTACACTAAAGGGGTGGCTGTATCCAAAGTTTTCTCTCCTTTAGTACAGACATATTCAGATGATGATATTTTGCCATCCATGCTGATTCTCTCAGGGCTTCTGCTGTTTTTTTTAATCAGAGTGAGAGTACTCTTGCTGTTTTAACTTGTTCTGACATTTGTTGAGTTGCAATATAAACTTTATCACTTTTTTTAGTTCAACATAGAAATTATGTAAGTGAAACAATTATGGATAATGCAATGTGTCCCACAGTATGTGTTTAAATGGTGCTTTTCAGACTGGCTAATAAAATTACTCTTTGTCTAAATTCCCACAGAAAGCGGAAATCGCTGTGGCCCCTTTAACTATCACGTTGGTCCGGGAAGAAGTGATTGATTTCTCAAAACCCTTCATGTCACTGGGTATCTCCATCATGATCAAAAAACCACAAAAATCAAAGCCAGGGGTGTTCTCCTTCCTGGACCCGTTGGCCTATGAGATCTGGATGTGCATTGTGTTCGCCTATATCGGCGTGAGCGTGGTGCTCTTCCTGGTCAGCCGCTTCAGCCCGTACGAATGGCACACCGAGGAGCCCGAAGAGGGCACCGACGGTCCGCCAAGCGACCAGCCCCCCAATGAGTTTGGCATCTTCAACTCTCTCTGGTTCTCCCTGGGTGCTTTCATGCAACAAGGCTGTGACATCTCTCCCAGGTAGGACACTTTCATCAAACAGTTTCTCTTTGTCTCATGAATATAAGAAATGCTCAGTGCTTGCTGCAAAGTTGGCACTAACCTCATCCCATCGGACACTGCATGAACTCCAGCCCAACTTTTAAAAACAAAATGCCGTAATGTCAGACTGTGTGCTCACTCTGTGTGAGCGTTGTGCGCTCACACAGAGTGTTGCATATCAATCCAATCAATCCAATCCAAACCTTCTAGATTATTTTCGACATGCTTGACTGATGCAAATGGAAACTGAATGAGCTTTGCCAGCCTGATGTGCCATTGTGTGTCATTTGTGAGTGGAAGAGGGGGAAAAAATCGCATGTTACTAAAATTTGTTAATCAAATCAAACATACCTGGCGGTAAAAATACAAGTCAGTATTTTTACCATATGGGTATGTTGATGGCAGGAGTGTATCTTCTTTATAACAAATATATTGACATTATGTATAACTGTATTTAGCATGAACCTCATATGTACACTTCATTAAGTCTGTGGCTAGAGTTTGTTTTGCTTGTTTAGTATCAAGACAGCTAGCAGGAGCAAAGACGCGGCCTCTGTCTTGAACCCCCCAAAAAATGGCATGTAGTCTTTAAACTGACTGTTGTCTGCCAGCAAGTTGTTCTAACTTGCAAAACACAAGACGTAGTAATTATAACTCTATTTGAATAAGTTTTGAATAAGAGTGAGAGATTGCTGTGAGAGGTGTTTATTGATAGTTCATAGTATTAATTTAAGACACTGACTAGTGAGAATGTTTTTAATCACACACTGTAAGTAAGGTTTAAATTGACCTTTTCTGTTAACTGGACCATTGTGATTAAATCTAGTTGTCTAAACACTAAAACCTACAAATGACTATGAACAGAGAGACTTTTTCTAAATCTGGCTATCAATTGTAACCATGTTAACAACTAAACAACAGAGCAGAACTGCCTTCATATTTTCTGCTTACAACAGACTGTAGATGCTACAGAATATAATTATATGTACCCATTGTAAACTGTAATTATAAACAGGTTAAACTTCACACCTCAAAGAAACATAATTGAGTCCAGGGCTACCTGTAAACTAAAAGTTGTGTCCACTATGAAAAAAGCATTAGTAGTGTTAACAATACTAAACTTTACATCTTATAGCGGGGCGGCACGGTGGTGTGGTGGTTAGCACCATCGCCTCCCAGAAAGAAGGTTCTGGGTTTGAGTCCCAGGGGACCCAGGACCCTTCTGGGTGGAGTTTGTATGTTCTCCTTCTGTCTGCATGGGTTCTCCGGCTTCCTCCCACAGTCCAAAAACCTGCATGTTAGGTTGATTGGGCATTCCAAAATTGCCCTTAGGAGTGAATGTTTATGCATTTGGCAGACACTTTTATCCAAAGGGACTTACAGGAATTGAACTCAGGCTTTGAAGGCTTGGAAGGCAGCTATGCTAACCACTATACCACCAAGTGGTTGTATGTCCTGTGTGTGGCCCTGCAATGGACTGGCCAGGGTGTACCCTGCCTCTCGCCCATTACCACTGGGATAGGCTCCAGTTCCCCCCGCGACCCCACAGGGAATAAGCGGTAACGATAATGGATGGATGGACATCTTATAGCTTCAAAGTTGAAAGTGTGAATTTTCTTTAAAAAAAAAAAATTGCAAAAATGTTTTGCTAGCTACTCAGTTAAAAGATATGAAATATGAAATACCAAAAATATTAAAAAATATATATTGAAAAAGTAGTACAAAAGTAGAACATTCATTGCAACAACTAACAAAAAAGCTAGGGGAACATAATCATTTCTCCCACTCATCATGACTTTTGCTCTTTTTTTCTGGTGACCATTAAAAGTCGGTAACTTAAATCTCACATGTAAACATTTTTTAAACAATGCATTATCTTAGCAACTTTAGATTATTTTACAATTCATTTATTTTTTCTGTGAGTTTGCATGGTGTCAGGGTTTCACTTACATAATATAAAGGTAGTAATATGAGCAGTTATTTGAGCAGTGTTTAAATCTGTTTTACCTGTTGCTCCGTTGTAGTCTTTGCTCATGCTCTGTGGGCTTTAGCTATGATGTCATACTTGTATTGGGACAGTGAGACAGTCTTTTGGTATTGATTTTGTCTCTCTCCTTTTCAGCCATATTTGTCTGACATGTGTTGTCTGCTTGTGCAAGAGTTAGTGTTGATGTGTGTCAGCTTCAGCAGTTGTGCCTTTCTGTATTTGAACTTGAGATAGATCATGTTTTGTTTTTGGATTGTCCAACTGTTTGTTGTATGTTTCTGACTTCCCTTTGGAAACGTTCCATTGCTCAATTGTAGGCCTAAAGTTTAAATCGTTAGGTAAGTGTCCTGTTGCACACCACGGAGGGTGGAAAATTAGCACAGCACTAGTTTATGCTAATTCTCAACCCTGTTTTTGCAACCAAAGATCAGGCTTTCTATCTGTCCTCACATTCTTTAAATACAATCATGTTAATACTATAGATTTTTAAACCCTGTTTTTATCAGAGGTTCTCATTCTCCGAAACGCGTCCCCAGCCTTTCTTGAATAGCTTAAGCAAGCTTAAGGTTCTAGCTGTTTGTTAGCTTGGGTGATTTTAGGAAGATGAAAGGAAGATGATTTGAGTTTTTTAGAATGGCTCTTATAGTTATTTAAAGTATGTCATATAGTATTTCTGTTTAGAGTCCTTTCAACTCTTGTACTGTAATAGACTTGGTAAGATATTGGGATATGAAAGGACAACCAAACCTGTATCTTTCAGCCCCACCCACACCAGAGAGGAGCAGGGAAACACACAAGATGGAGGATCCTGAGGTACATTAAATCACCTTCCAAATGATAGCCCCTGCCTTACGTAAGCAACCCATAGGAGATAATAGTAGGCCTATGACTGTGATTAAGCACAGTAAGGAATGCATGTACTTTGTTCCCCCACCCCTCTTTCCATCATAACCGCCACTGCCCACCGCATCTCTGCCTGTGTCCTGCAGATAATCGTTTTAAAGCTGCACAACAGTGTCATCATCAGAATGGAAAGTCTACGTTTTAGCCCCTTCACTTGCAATGGTGCCAGCAAGAGGTGGACAGTAAGAAAGTAAATTTACTTAAATACTGTACCTAAGTACAGTTTTTGAGAACTTTTACTTTACTTGAGTGTATTTTTTTTCAGAAAAACTTGTTACTTTCACATTTTAACAATAAAGTCATACTTTTTACTCCACTAAATTCCTCTGAAGGCTTTCGCTACACGTTACTTCTATTGGCTGTGTTTGTTAATGTAGTTTGCCTCTATTTTGTCCCACCAATACGCTATAAAATAACTCACTAATCTCACTAAGTAGGTGGTGATATGCAGTGTTAAACTAATTTTTGGGGCAAAAAGAACATTATTTTTGTCTTACTAGGGCTGCCCTGCAGATATACTGGGCCCACCCACACGGGAAATGATGCTGGCATGAATCCTGGTCTAAACTTAAGCTGCTATAATTTAAGTTTTGTCTCAAATTGTTGTTTGTGTAAAATGTACGTGTAATATTTCGTGTAATAAGTTCCAGCTTTCCTTTGACTTCTGCAGAAAATACATTTATTTTATTGTATTTTTTTTATATAAACTGAGCCACCTCTCGTTCATAGGCATTAGACCTGCATCCAAATGGTCACCAGTTCGAATCCCCGCCACACTGCATACTGTGCCCCTGGGCAAGATTCATAATCCAACCTGCCTATCTATGACTGTGAAGTGTGACTGTGGTTGTCTGGTGGGACTTTTTAAGTACAGAATGATGCTCCCACACCAAATGTGACTGAGGAGTGAATGAATAATGCGTTAAATTGTAAAGCATCTTTAAAAGACTGATTCTTTAGTATTACAGTTATTATGAAGTTATTGTCCTCTCCAATGTATCAGGAAATTTTCCCCATTTGTACTGGACTGCACTCATTTAAAATCTACTGTTAACTTTTTTTTATAGATTGAAAATATTTATGTATTTGAGTACTGAAGTATTTTTGAAAGCATTCAAGTAATATAACTCAAGTAATAATTTGAAAGAGCTACTTTTACTTTTACTGGAGTAATATAAGACCAGTAAGATCTGTTCTTTTACTCAAGTAAACTCAGAACTTTGTCCACCAATGGTCCCAGGTGCTTCCCACCTATCATTGCAGCTCCCATGGGCCTCTCCCAGTCATCAGCACAGAACAAACCCCAAAGCCCAGGAGGACGTCCATTCCAGTTTAGCCAGAGAGGGGGATACAGTCAGACAGGGCAGATTTAATGGTATGGGGAAAGTGACATGGGCAGGAGTGAAAGAGAAAAATTTGGGGCATTACTGCCGACGCCGCACCGATCCGCCTATCCATCTCCTGCTTCCTACCCCCATTCGCGAATAAGACCCCAAGGTACTTGAACTCCTCCACTTGGGGAAGGACGCGCCCCCTGACCCGGAGAAGGCGCTCTACCCTTTTCCGGTGAGAGACCATGGTCTCGGACTTGGAGGCACTGATCCTCATCCCAGCCGCTTCGCACTCGGCTGCGAACTGCTCCAGCGAGAGCTGTAAGTCATGACTTGCAACAGGACCACATCTTCTGCAAAAAGCAGAGATGCGATCCTAAGGCCACCAAGACAGACACCTTTCACACCTTGACTGTCCATAAAAGTTATTAACAGAACCGGAGACTAATGGCAACCTTGGCGGAGTCCAACTATCACCGGAAACGGGTCCCATTTACTACTGGCAATGCGAACCAAGCTTTGACTCCGGTCGTACAGGGACCTAACAGCCCATAACAATTGGCCCATACTCCCGGAGCACTCCCCACAGGATACCCCAAAGGACCAGGTCGAACGCCTTCTTCAAGTTCACAAAACACATGTGGACTAGTTGAGCGAACTCCCATGCACCCTCCAGGACCCCGCTGAAGATATAGAGCTGGTCCAGCATTCCACAGCCAGGACAAAAACCACACTGTTCCTCCCGAATCCGAGGTTCGACTATCTTATGGACCTTCTTCTCCAGAACCTCTGAATAGACTTTCCCAGGGAGGCTTAAGAGCATGATCCCCCTGTAGTAGGAACACACCCTTCGGCCCCCCTTTTTAAATAGGGGGACCACCACCCCAGTCTGCCAGTCCAGCAGAACTGCCCCTGATCTCCACGCGATGTTGCAGAGTTGCGTTAGCCAACACAGCCCCACACCATCCAGAGCCCTGAGGAACTTTGGCCGAATCTCATCCACCCCCGGAGCCTTGACACCACGGAGCTTTTTGACCGCCTTGGTGACCTCAGCCCCAGAGATTGGAGAGCTCGACCCCAGATCCTCAGGCTCTGCCCCCTCTTATGCAGGACGCGCCAGTGGGATTGAGGAGGTCTTCCAAATACTCCGCCCACCGACCCACAATGTCACGAGTTGAAGTCAACACCACACCACCCCCACTGTAAACAGTGTTGATGGAGCACTGCTTCCCCCCCGAGATGCCGGATGGTGGACCAGAATCGCCTCAAAGCCACAAGGAAGTCTTTTTCCATTGTCTCCCCAAACTCCTCCTACACCTGAGTATTTGCAACCACCGGAGCCGCATGACGCTTGAACTGACGCTTGATGACCCATGAGCTGCCTCTGGAGTCCCACGGGCCAAAAAGCCCGATAGGACTCCTTCTTCAGCCTTACAGCATCGCTCACGGCTGGTGTCCACCAGCGGGTTCAAGGGTTACCACCACGTCAGGCACCGACAACTCATGACTGCAGCTCCGGGAAGCCGCATCAACAATGGAGGCGTGGAACCACTCGGACTCAATGTCCCCCGCCTCCCCCGGAACGTGCCCAAAGTTAATGCTCCGCCTAACAGGGGACTCCGCCAGGTCTCACTGGGATCATCCCCCGCCATCAGAGCCAACTCACCACCATGTAGTGGTCCGTGGAAAGCTCCGCCCCCTTCTTCACCCAAGTGTCGAAGACATGCGGCCGCAGATCAGCTGAAATGACAACAAAGTCGATCTTTGAACTGCGGCCTAGGGTGTCCTGGTGCCAAGAGCACATATGAACACCTTTATGCCTGAACATGGTGTTCGTTCAGACAATCCATGCTGAGAACAGAAGTCCAACAACAAAACACCAATCGAGCTCAAGCTGGGGGGTCCATTACTCCCAACCACGCCCCTCCAGTTCTCACTGTCATTGCCAAAGTGAGCGTTGAGGTCCCCCACCAGAACAAGGGAGTCCCCAGGAGAGGCACCCTCCAGCATCCCCTCCAAGGACTCCAAAAAGGGTGGGTACTCTGCACTGCTGTTAGACGCATAAGCAGCAACAACAGTCGGCACCCATCCCCCCACCTGAAGGCAAAAGGAGGCTACCCTCTGTTCATCGGGGTAAACCCCAATGTACAGGCACCAAGATGTGAGGCAACAAGTATGCCCACTTCTGCTTGGCGCCTCTCAACGGGGGCAACTCCAGAGTAGAAGAGCGTCCAACCCCTGGTTCCAGAGCCAGAGCTGTGCATCGAGGCAAGACTGACTATATCCAGCTGGAATCCCTCCGCCTCGCACACCAACTCAGGCTCCTTCCCCCACAGAGGTGACATTCCACATCCCTAAAGACAGCTTCTGTAGTTGGCAAAGGATAGGACTCCGACTGCCCCCCATTCCACATTGCACCCCACCCCTTTGGCCCCTCGTATGGGTGGAGGGCACAATGGAGGGCAAAAAAAAAAACACGGCTTATTCTGGTATTTCCTCCTTAGACTGTTGGATGTCATATCACAGGTCATAAATGTATAAACAAATATCAAGGCAGCCAACTACCTCATCTAGCAGGTGTACATTTTAGACTTAGACTTCCTTTATTGTCATAAACACAAGGTGAATCTTGACAACGAAATGTCGATTACTTGGCTACTAGTGTGACAGAGCTAAGACCTTATTCCTACTTAACTCATTGACTGCCAGCCATTTTCAGAACAGAGAGTCGCTCACTGCCAGAGTTTTTTGAGAATTTTAACAGATTTTTCTAGAGCCACAGAATAGTTTGGGCTATGACTATGTAAACACCGAACACACCAAAAGAAAGAGTAGACTCTCTTCTATCATCAGGAAAAAAAAAATTGTTCCTACCTTATTCCGTTCTTCCTCGACGTGCGTCTCAGCGGCGCCATTTCTCTCATAGCAAACCATTGCGTTTGTTTTTATTTGCTTACAATCTATGCTAATCTTCCATCAAAAGTGGCACAGCTACCTAGAGGGTAGTCCATACTCTGTCTAGAAGCCGATATTTACGGAAAAACTTTCGCCGATTGTCCCCCAAGCCACTCGCATTGAAAAACATAAAAGACGTCTATAGACGTCTTTGGCAGTCAGCGGTTGGATTTGAAAAGACGTCTATAGACGTCTTTGGCAGCGAATGAGTTAATAAACATGTTTTCTATATCTAAGATCTATCTATATATACAGGGTAAGAGCATATATATACGTATTATTGCACAGAGTTATTACAAAAGAAAAATCAATGAATGTTGCACTGAGTTGATTGCAAAAGAAACAATTGAGTTGAAGACAAAGCTAAACTAAGGTGTGTGTATTGTCCACGTCCATGGGGGGAGGTTTTAGTGTGTGTGTGTGGGGGGAAGGAGGAGTGTTATGTGGCGTTAAGCAGTCTGATGGCCAGGGGGAAGAAACTGTTCAGTAGTCTGGTCATTCTGCGGAAGATGCTGCGGAACCTTCTGCCCTGTCCTTACCACATTTGAAGAGACTTCCAGTCAGAGGCCTTGCAGCTCCCAGACCAGATGGAAATGTAGCTGGTCAGCAGGCTCTCGATGGTTCCTCTGTAGAAGGTCTGCAGGATGGGGGGCGGGAGGGATGCTCTCTTCATCCGACGCAGGAAGTGCAGGCGCTGCTGGCCCTTCTTCACCAGTGAGGAGATGTGGACTGACCAGCTGAGGTTGTCAGTGATGTACACCCCCAGGAACTTGGTGCTGATGACGACCTCCACAGCTGAGTCGTTGATGAAGAGGGGTGTGTGGGTGGGTCTGGATTTCCTGAAGTCAACGATAATCTCCTTGGTCTTGTTGATGTTCAGGATCAGGTTGTTCCCTCTGCACCAGTCCACCAGATGCCGCACCTCCTCCCTGTAGGCCGCCTCGTTGTTGTCCCGGATGAGGCCCACTACTGTGGTGTCGTCCGCATACTTCAGGATGTGGTTGGACCTGAGGCGTGGGCGGCAGTCGTGGGTCATCAGGGTGAACAGCAGGGGGCTTAGGACACCACCTGGGGGGTGCCGGTGTTCAGGGTGATGACGTTGGAGGTGTTGTTCCCTACTCTAACAGCCTGGGTTCTGTCAGTGAGGAAGTCCAGCAGCCAGTTGCGGAGGGGAGTGTTTATTCCTAAGGGTCCCAGTTTGCCTACCAAGTCCTGGGGGATGATCGTGTTGAATGCTGAACTGAAGTCCAGGAACAGCATCTGCACGTTGGTGTTCTTCTCCTCCAGGTGCTCCAGGCTCAGGTGGAGAGCAGTGGAGACTGCATCCTCCGCACTGCGCTTGGGCTGGTATACAAACTGGAATGGGTTGTGTGATGGCGGGGGCGTTGAGATAATGTAGTCCTTAACAAGTCTTTCGATGCACTTCATGATGGAGGATGTGAGTGCGACGGGGCGGAAGTCGTTAAGGCACGTGATGGTGGTTGTCTTTGGGACCGGAACGACAGTGGCAGACTTGAAGCACCGTGGGACAACGGCCTGGTCCAGGGACGTGTTAAAGATGTCCGTGAGCACGTGGGTCAGCTGGTCCGAGCATTCTTTAATCAGCCGACTTGGAATGTTGTCAGGACCTGCAGCTTTCCGCGCGTTGACCTTCCTCAGAACTTTCCGCACTGCTGATGTTTTTAGTCTGAGCGCCTGTTCGTCGGGGTGTGGTGTCGATTTCATCGCAGGGTTGGAGTTCAGCTCCTCAAATCTTCCAAAAAAGTTGTTGAGCTCATTGAGGAACCTTGGATGTTGTTCTGGCAGGATGAGGGTGTGGGTTTGTAGTCCGTGACAGACTGGATGCCCTGCCACAGTTTCCTCGTGTCGTTGGAGTCTTGGAAGAGACCTTGGGTTTTCGCCAAGCGAGCCCACAGCCGGCTAACCGGTTCAGGGTTAGCCCTTTTAAACCTGAGAGCCTCAGCATCACCAGATTTGAACGCAGCATTTCGTTCTCTCAGCTTCGCTCGCACCTCCCTGGTCATCCAAGGTTTCTGGTTTGCCCAGGTGACTATTGTTTTTGTTGCTGTCTCTTTTTCCATGCACCAACTGATGTAGTTGGACACCGATGCAGCGTACTCCTCCACGTTGGTGCGCTGGGTGTCTGTTGCACCCTCCTTGAAGATGCTCCATTCAGTGCACTCAAAACAGTCCTGCAGTGCAGACATCGCTCCCTCAGGCCATACCCGCACCTTCTTCACTGCAGGTTTTTCTCTAATGAGCCGGGGCTGTTATGAAGGAATTAGCATGACAGAGGAGCCCAGGTGGGGGCGGGGGGCTGCTCTGTATGCCTTCTTTATGTTGGTGTAAACAAGGTCCAGTGTGTTCTTCCCTCTTGTAGCAAAGTCCACGTGTTGGTAAAAGTTTGGAAGCACGGTCCTTATGTTGGCCTGGTTGAAGTCGCCAGCAACAATAAAAACACCTTCCGGCTGTGTGGCTTGCATGTCCGTGATGTTATGGTAGAGAACACTGAGGGCTTGCTTCGTGTTGGCACTGGGTGGGATGTAAACAGCAACAATGGTGACGCAGGTGAATTCACGTGGCAGGTAAAAGGGTCGGCATCTCACAGTCAGGAGTTCAATGTCTGCAGAGCAGTGACTGGAGACCCGGGAAGCATTGTTACACCAGCTGTTCTTCGTGTAGATGCAAACTGTGAGAGCGCTGCTTCTGTCAGCTCTGAATGTTGTTAGCCCGTCCAGGCTAACTGCGCTATCTGGGACCGATGCACTGAGTCATGTTTCAGTGAGGACAATGGCACAGCAGTTTCTTATTTCAAGCTTGAGTATAGTTCCAGCTTGAGGTAGTCCATTTTATTTTCCAGGGAGCGTACGTTGGCGAGCAGCAGTGAGGGAAGCGGTGATCTGTACGGGTTAGCTTTTAGCTTAGCTGTTAGTCCTCTGTGGCAGCCCCGCTTCTGCTTCCTGTCGCGCCGTCTCCAATGTCTCCCTGGGCGGCCTCTGGTTGTGGGAGGGACCGCTGTTCCGCCGGCCGCTCGGTCTGTTTGGCATAGCAGTCCGAGGCTAGCGAGTGCGTTCCGCGTCTTCGTGCAGAGGAAGTCATGAAGCCCTGTATTCCTGAGACTAATTATAGTCTTACGGGTGTACACTGTTCCTACACTATGTTGCTGTGTTGTAAGTACGGGAATCGCCATTTTAACTGCCGAATGTAGCATAAGGTTTGCAATGCAATGGTTATGGTTGTTCCAGCTGTTTTCAGTTAATTATTTTTAGATGATTAACGTTGTCTCACCTGCTGAGTCATAGTGTCATTGACAGTGATTGACTTCATTTGTGCTGATTAGCTCAAGTTGTATGCATGCTAATGGAAATTTTCCTGATGGCGACGGATGAAGCGTGCTTGAGTCGCAAATTAATGTTGAAAAGAGGTGACTTTGAAAAGGAAATGCTTTGAAGTAATATATGCTACGTTCCAGCTATTCAAATAATCTTAGAACAGAACACCTAACACACAAGAAATGCAGCAGAACATAACATTGGTCATGTCAGCAGAGACCTTTACTATTGATACATTTCATAAATCAAACTAGCTTAAAGTGGTAAAGACACAACAACAGTTGGACTGTTTTGTGTTTTTTCATTGGATGCATTAACAGCAAGAATAAAAGAGACATGATTTAGAGAAATGACTGTATTCATCATCCCAATGTTTCATCCCCCAAAAAATCAGGGTTTCAGGTTTCAGGTCGTTTCAATTCAAATTTCAAATCTTTTCTGAATGAATACATTGGTGCTAATGAATGGCTAAACTCTAACTAAACTCTAAGTCTAATATACACAATGAAGGATAGTTCGAAGCACCAGGGTGGTTTTGTCAGAATTTAACTCAGTAAAAAACTACCGCTCCAGATAAAGAAGTATATAAAAATCAGTAAGTAAGTAAGTGGTGATGATTATTGTCTAAAATACATCCCATGTCTTAATAAAATGGGTTAAGAATGAATGTTATGTACTGGCGGACTGTCCAGGGTGTACCCCCCCTCTCGCCCCTTGACCACTAGAATAGGCTCCAGTTCCCCCCGCGACCCCATTAGGGAATAAGCGGTCACGATAATGGATAGATGAATGTTATGTTTTGAAGAACCATTTTATCATTATAGCGGATTAGTAGTGGGTAATACTTGGAGGAATACGAAGAAAAAGCAAATCAATGACGTGGCCTGAAAATCACCCAAAACTGCTGAGCAGTAATACTGTGAATGAAATGATTTTAGCAGGAAGAAAAGGTAAATTAAGGATATAAGAGACAAAAGACAATTGAAATTACCCACAAATCTCATCAGGCACACCCTCCACGTCTTTTACTGCTTTTTTAACACCAAAATTCTGTCTGTTCAAAAGCCATATAAATAAACCCTCAGGCAGAGGGTTTATTTACAGGGTTGAGGCTAGAGGAACTTGTCATTTGTATTCATCTTGAGAGCTAATACGTCAAAAATCTATTTTGTTTCCTCTGTGTGTGTTTGAGAAATGGTGGACACCTGGAGAAAAATTTTGTTGTGGAGTCAGCTGAACAAAAGGATGCTACTTTTTTTTTAACTGTCTCCTGTGTATATTAAAGAACTTAAAAAAGACTGCAATATGATATAAAATAGGAGAAAACCCTGGCTGTTGTACATACCCATTTCCTCAGTTTCTGTCTATCTGGCATGCAAGTCTGAGGGATTTGTATCCTTTGTTGTTTGATTGTCACCAAGGGGAGATTTTGTTTGTTCTGCTCAGTGCAGAATTTATGCTTTAAAATTCTCCTCACAACCATCCTGAGAAGTGAACTATCAGATTTTCTTGATTGAAAGAGGGAAAAACACACTCATTCAAAAAAGAATAGTTGTGCTGACCTGCCAGCCAGGGGACCTGCAGCTCATTCCTTTTGACCAGTGAACACAAATATGGGTTGGGGACGAAGGGAAATGAGCATCATACTCCCTTTCTTAACAAAAGCTACTTAACAGAAATATGTTTTTTTGTTTTTTAGCCTTTCTGCACTAATGAAAGGTAAATAGAACCGTTTGAATTAAATTGTGTCAGAGCTCCTCCTTGTGGTTTTATACCAGCATCTCAATTAAAAGTGTTGACCCCATCATATTTTACTTAATCATATCTCATTCCAGCTTTCCATACCTTCACAGCATTTTGTACCATTTCACTGACTTCCTGTTTCCTGTCTTTTTATCTCACTCTCCTTTCCTCTTAATCTTAATTTTACCTTTGAAAAACACTCCCAATTATAATTTCACTGCTGTACACCCGTACGCCTCTCTTCTGTTACCCTCTCCTTCCTTCTTTGTTTGAATCGTATCCAACCTCGTTATTCCCCTCCACTGTCCTGGCACGGTTCTGTCTCCTCCTTCCTTTCCCTCTCTAAGATCATTATCGGGACGAATTGTTGGAGGAGTGTGGTGGTTCTTCACTCTCATCATCATCTCGTCCTACACGGCAAACCTGGCTGCTTTCCTCACGGTTGAGAGAATGGTTTCCCCAATTGAGAGCGCTGAGGATCTGGCCAAGCAGACAGATATCGCCTATGGTACTCTGGATTCTGGTTCAACCAAAGAATTCTTCAGGGTGAGTTGGTGATTCAGTATTTAGGTTTATTCTAATTTTCTGATAAGTCACTTGAAAAGCTGAACAAGCAGTCTTATTTGTGTATTGGTTGTAGTTAGTGTTACCTGATAACTTTTCTGTTTTTGTGCCATACAAAAAGTGTCTTTTTCCTCTAGGATTATCAGACACAAATTGCAAATTTGCAAAAATTAAAGTGGCAAATAATTCTAAAAATCTTTACATTTAATTTGTAGGAGCAGCTGTTGTTTTGAGTTAATTTTTCTAAGGGGTGACAGTGTCACTGAACATCTCAGCAATGTATGCACTAAATCGAGATACATTGTTTTGCTCTCAATATTATTTCCCTTGCCTTAGGCTACTGTTTTCTCTTTCAATATACCAGTTTTCTCTGTCTGGTGATGTCCCACATCTCAAAAACATATGCAAAGACTGATTTTAATAAATGTTAGCCCCCTCTGGCATAACATATTTAAATTCTTTACATAGATCATCATAATAGCATGCTGTGCTTTGGAAAGTGTAGTCTACATGTCCTGAGGAAGGGCACATTCTTCATAAATGTATTTTTGCCCCTCAGGCATGTAATTTATTTCTGATATATGTCAATGAGCTGGCTCTACCTGACTCAACCACGTTGCCAGCAGGATTTAAAGATGTCTTAACACTCTTTTACATGATAAAAACCTAATATAAATGTGCAATGAAAAAGGCATCAAATTAATTTAACACCCATCCCTGAAGGCACAACTTCCTCTGAATAAAAGCACTTTGTCAGGTATTTAGGAACTAGTATGTGCTTACAGACAAAAGAAAAAGTTGAAGGTTTGTTATGGTTTGTTAATATAGGAAACAATTCCAACAATTCAATTTATTTTCAATAATAGAGGACACTGTTATTCAGCAACTTTCTGTATCTTCAAATCCTGCGTGAAGGCCAAATCAATTACCTCTCTTTCTGAATGCTGTTTATTTTCTAGTAAACTACAGGCTAAAATATTTATTTGGAAACAGCGCTCCCTCTCTGTATGTCGATGTGGGTGTTAACGAAATCTCTTTCACGACCTTTGAACATCCAACCCCCTTAAAAAATCCACAGCGTTCCAAGATTGCCGTCTATGAGAAGATGTGGGGCTACATGAAGTCTGCTGAACCCACAGTCTTCACCAAAACCACGGCTGAGGGGGTGGCACGAGTCCGCAAGTCAAAAGGAAAATACGCCTTCCTACTGGAGTCCACAATGAATGAATACACAGAACAGCGCAAGCCCTGCGATACAATGAAAGTTGGAGGCAACTTGGACTCCAAAGGCTATGGAGTTGCCACACCCAAGGGTTCACAGTTAAGGTGGGTGGAATAGTGTAACAATATGTTTTAAATGTTGTTATGGTATTCCACCTTCCCTGGTGTGTCGCCTTTTTCTCTTTCTTCACTGCGTGGGTCGGGGTGGGGGGGGTAAATGGAGCTTTCCAGACATCAGTGTTTGTTGCATTCATGTAGTGCTTGATTGTGATGATGCAGGGGCAGTTTTTACTTTATTTTAATTTTCCCTTTCAGCTCTCCACATCAGGTAAATCTCTGTGCTCTGCTTGCTTGTTTGTGCAAATAAATTTCATTGGCATGGTTTAGTGAACTTGACTAAATGTAAGAGGTCTTACTCAGGAAATTATCTGAATATTTAGACATTATTCTGAGAAATGTAGCCTAAGCTTTCCTTTACAACTGCTGTTTTAATCTATAACTGCAAAAAGGTTTATGTGAGCCATTTGATTGCACAGCCCTGAGTGACTCTGCCAGACTCTTGTCTCTGCCTCCTTCATGTAGTGGAATTTTAAGACCTGCCTGAAAATACTGTGGCATTACTGTGGGGAGTTGCACTTCAGACCTTGTTGACCTTGCACTTAAGGCCCATTTTTAGTTGTGTTATTTTATTTCTAAACAGGTGGGATAATATAAGGTGCATAGGAAAAATAATTTTTAATGAAGACCATAAGCAGGTAAAATATATTTTACAGAATAAGTATATTTAGTAAGAGCATGCACTGAAATCAAATAGCAAGTTTAAATTTTATTTTTGTGTCATAAAATGAATTGGTTCTAAAGCAGCTAAATATTCTCATTCAATAAACTGTTAGTTGTTTTCTGTAAATTCCTCTGCCAAAAAAGCCTGGGGTAGAGTAGTGGTAATGTTTTTCAGGCGCTACTTTGACCAGAAAGAGTCTCTGACAGATCAGGGTAGTCCTCTCCTCCAGGCGTGCACCCTGTTTGTTTTGGGGATTACCATTTTCTGCCAGCCACTTGTCTGGCTATAAGCAAGGAAACACACCAGCATCATCAAGAGCTGGCAGCATTGTTGATCAAGGGCTGTTATTTCTCATGGCTCCACAATCAAAATTTAACAGCTGAAACAGAAATTTTGGCTGTTTGATTTCTGTTTCCAGTCCACTCCATTGCTGAATGTTTTTTCTTATTTCTCATAAGTATTTAGATTAATAACAAGGATCAAATATGTGCTAAGACAAGTCTCTCTCTCCCCCTTTTTGCTGACTACAAACATTAAATGTTTTATATTGGATAATTTGCAAACATGTTTGGTTTTTAAGGTGAAGCACAGTTTGCTCAAAGGAATTGATCAGTGTTTCTATCTGCTACATTGTTTGTTTTTTCAGGCAATAGAAACATTAAATGATCAATCAGTGTTATTTAAGATATATTAACTGAAATTATATATTTGGTCAAGTGATAAAGGGACCTCAGGGTTTAAAGTTGGTAAGATTGTATGAGTTTTCAAATACGATAACAAAAATGACTAAAGGTCAGTGAGGTTGGTGTGGTAGGAAGGGAGCGATAGGTACCTAGTTTGTTCAATATTTTTTTAGCAAAGTGCAGTGTAGTGTATCGTCATCTTGTTGAATGAGGAGACAGAAAAACTGCTGAAGAAAATGATCAGATTCAGTCAACAAATTAATTTATATTACTTATATTATTCATTTATATTGGTAACAGAACCAGTTGTTTCAGTTCAGGAAACAAACTATCTTTCATATATTTAATACATTTACCAAAATATTACGTTAATTTTATTATTTAAAAAAGAATGTAGGTTTTAATTAAGCAATCAGCAGTCACACTTTCACTGAAGTTTTCACTGAAACCAATTGGCCTCACATACATTTTCATGGTGATGCCAACGAGAGCATTAGCTTCAGTCTTTTTCATATGTTAGACAACCAATATTAAAGATCTGCATTTCATGTCTAAAATGATAAAGTGATAAATGATTAAAATGATAAATTACAATCTGACAATCTGGGTTTTAACTTGGTACAAGCATGTGATGGAGTAAGAAATGGGCTGCAAGAGAACTCTTATGTATACCTGATTATAAAAGATTTGGCATATGATATTTTGTTTATGATTTCTTGCTTGTTAATGCCAAGGCTAAAACTGAACTTTGGTCAGAAATTTTATAACCACTGGACTTTACCTGTGTGTTTTTTTTGTTTTGTTTTTTTACGAAGGACAGCACATTTAAAGGGAGAGATTTGTCTTTGTGTGTGTTTGGGTTCTTGAATGGGATTAATGCACTTTTCCACCTTTGTCCCCACTTAATGCTACACTTCCCTTCCCCCTCCCCCTCTTCCTTCCCTTCCAAATTGGACGGCATACTCACCCCTCTCACCAATTATGTTTTATCGTTTTCAAGAAGTGCAGTTAACCTGGCAGTGTTAAAACTCAATGAGCAAGGACTGTTGGACAAATTGAAAAACAAGTGGTGGTACGACAAAGGAGAGTGTGGCAGCGGAGGCGGTGGTGAGAAGGTTAGCCACTATGTCGCTATGCCCATGTGACCTCGATGTGGGTAAAAAAGTCATGTTTGTTGGTAACAGGAGCATCTGCCGGGTCGACTGCCTAAAGGAAAAACAGATGATTTGGAAACTGGCTTTTAATCTAAAGAGAAGGGCGAGTGCTGTTTACTAGTACTATATTTGCAGTTGTGCTTATGGGGGGATGGAAAAAAGAAAAACTTAAACTTGCGTGTAAGTGATTCTCTTTAAAAAGACTTGCCCTGGTGACAATCCTCTTTTGAGTTGGCTTGGGTTCTGCAATGAGTCTACGTAACTGAGCCAATAGTTTCGGTTTGACAGCACAAATCCTTTATGTTTGTTTTGAAAAAGGTCCCGGCAGTATGTACCTGTTCCAGAAAAGCGATGCCGCTGGGGTCCCACACATATATGTCTGTTGGCTCTGACCCTTCCCTTAGATATCTCCCAATATGCCCAACCATACAAATAGGTACTTCAGTCAACGAGCAAAGAGACATGTAGCTCAAGTGGGGACCCTTCTCGGCTTTGTCACTTTGTAAAGAGTACTGAGCTGCTCTTGTTGGGCTTCTTCTGATTGAATAACATAAAATAACATGTCCTATGATGTTATTTATGTTATTTTCCCTACCCCACCCTCCCCCGTTCCCCGTGATTTGAAGAACGCCTGTAAACCTTGCCGTATTGAAACTGAGTGAAGCAGGAGTCTTAGACAAACTGAAAAACAAATGGTGGTACGATAAAGGGGAGTGTGGACCCAAGGACTCTGGAAGTAAGGTCAGTCTCCACCAGCCTGGGAGCCTCCCTGCCTCTGTTTGTCTCTATGCACATTTATGTTGCGCTGGCTATCATATTCTGTTATCATGAGAGGCTGGCTGATAAATATGCTCACCTAGTCATCTGAGAAAAAGGCCATGCAGGTTTAGCCAGAAGGATGCAGCATGACAGACAAAAGGCATGAACACAGCTAATGGTTTAACAACAACTAAGGTTCACATAGACACTACTCATCACCAAAGGCAATGCAAAGGCATGTTCAAACACAAATGTATGTCACATGTGATGTCAGCTGTACTGTATGCGTCAGCCCCAGTAGTATATTCAAGACTGGACAATGCTACGGTCATACTGGAGCATGGGGAAATCTGCCGCATTTTAAACACAGCAGCATGCACTTTCCACATCAACAATATGTTTTTATTTGGCCCCCATAGTCCAGACACACACATACACTTTCACCTGCAAACAAGAATTACTATGAGAGGCAGTTTTTCGTAACAAGAAATGATGAGCTAAATTATTATACCAAAAGATGTGGGTGATTTATCAGAGCAAGATAAACAGTAGGAGGAACAAGAGTTAGAGGTCAGAGAGAGATCAGCTATACCCATTTAAGATTAAGAGGAGGTTAAAAGGTGAGTGTTTAGATTAAGAGACGGGAGGGGAATTTTTAAAGAGCCAATTGATCGAAATAAAAAATGCAGGTTTTTTTCTCTTTCTTTGGGTTAACATATTTTTTACAGCTTGCCTAAAAAAAAGACAAGTGTGTGGGGACAAAGTGACAAAGTGATGTATGAATCAAGAGAAGTTATTGAAGTCCCTGAAATTTATTAGGGGGGTGTACCAAGAAGCAGACTCAGCACAGCCTGTCATTTATTTTTGTTAATTTGCTTGACGAAACTACAATCTTCTCTTAGTGATAACTGGTATTTCAAAGGTGCTTTACAATGTTGATGCGATCCTACTTTGTGTTTTGTTCTCACTGCAAAGGACCTTGTAGCCAGAGGAGTCATGAATACATTTCTGACAGACACTTTTAGCTGAGAATGTCCAGTCTAGTCAAATGGGCTAATTAATCATTTTATGTTTAGAGAATACATGTTGACAAGTTGTCTCTGAGTCAACACTCTATTATGGTTGTATTCTGCAATGAACATCAAAGTTTGATCATTGTCTAGGATGAATATAGTATGCAGATTGACTCTTAAAGCGATGGTTGATTATTCATTTTTTGTAAGTTAGTCTGCATCAATTAAACACTGATTCATTTTAGAAAGTATAACGACTTTTATTTTATTTTATTTTATTAGATGTAAATAATGTTTCAGTTTGACTTTACAGTCTGGGCTTACATCACTTTATAATCAGTAAAAATGTTTTGCTTTTTAAGACAATTCAATATGTAGTTTTCCTATTTTGAGTTCAGCCAAATTTGCTATGGTGATCCAGCTGAATTGATGTTTCACCATAACATTGCTTGACAAGCTGTTAATTCTGCATCATGGAACACCCTTCAGAAGATTTGGCCTGTTTGTCACAAGCATCATCTGTTAGAAGAGCAGCAGCGCCCTCCTTCTGAGGCTATTTTAAAACATTTGCACCTAAATACATCTAAAACTATTTTTAGAAGCAGAACCCAGAGTTGATCAAGTAGACACAACACATGTAAATATTTTGTCGTCGGGGCATTGATCCAGAGTAAACAGGTAGATGTCCTTGAAAGAAAAAGCTGCACATTTATTAATTTTTTTCTAAAATATCGTTCACTTCAGTCAAAAAGTATCAAATGTAGCTTTGGTTACAGGAGAGCATTAGCATAGGAAACAAAAATAAAACATGTCTTTGTGAAACAATCAGTACGATCTGCTGATTAACATAGGAATGGGGGGGTTAGGTTAAACTGACTAGTGACAATGCTTCAGGGAATGTGAATGATAGTGTTGGTATTGATGCAAACTGCAGTGCAAAAGTTAATTGGTAGGTTAGAGGTAGTGCAGTGAAAACTCAAGAAGGCTTTTACAAGTATGTGTGTGTATGTGTGTGTGTTTGTGTATGTGTTTGCGTGATTTGTTTTCCTAATTGCCCTGCCTAATATATGTTTAGTTATTTTGGTCTTGCTCCCACTAAAACTAGTGCTAACTCGAACGTTTGCTCTTCTCCTGGCCTACTATAGGATAAGTCATCACAGGCCCTCAGCCTGAGCAACGTGGCGGGGGTCTTCTACATCCTGGTCGGGGGTCTGGGTCTGGCCATGTTGGTGGCACTCATTGAATTCTGCTACAAGTCACGCAACGAGGCCAAGAGAATGAAGGTGGAAGCCCAGTCCCAGTCCCAATCCCAGACCCAATCCCCCCATCACAACCATTCCCAACACCACTGCTACCCCTGCCACTCAGGCAGCCTTCGTCATAGCCCAGAGCCTAGCCAAAGCCAGAGTCCCAGCAACCACAACTTAGCCGAGTTTTGTGAGGTTTTCAATGATTATGGCAGCGACGGGGAAGCTGATAAGATATAGCCGGGGTTTTTCTAGAAGGTCTCCCCAAGCCTATGGTCCCCTTTATTAGCACCCCGCACAGAGACTGTAAGTGAAAGCTATAATATCCGGTGCTAACTTCATTGTGCCGAGTGCTGACTGTCGTGACCAGTGGCAAAACGCTCTCCACTTCTCTGTCTTATCGTCTCATTATGTGGTCATGCGACGTCCCAGTCTGCATTGAGCTTTATCTCAGGGTGACAGGAAGCATTAAGTCATCCACAGACATGATGCTGCCTCTCACTGCTTTGCAGCTTTGCGGCTGCAGGGGTTGGCCCTCATTTATTAAACCATGAGACGCAATTTCTTGCCAAAAGCAAGTGCACGCTGCTCATTTTGAACTCAGTGGGAAGTCAGACATTAATCCTAGGATCAAACTTGACGGTAATGAATGGTTTGATGGAGGGTGAACATGCAGGTCTATAAAGATTCATTTAATTTGAGTGTATTTAGTATTTATATACTATTGGCATAGAAATTGCATATTTTAAATTTTAACTGTTCTCAAATTTCTAAAGACGCATGGTCATTAAGGAAACCACTTGCGGCTGTAGTGATGCAACACAATTCATGTATGTAGAGGGTAAAAATATATGATAAATTAGGACCAATGTTCACCTGTTCACACACATCCAGACCTGTAAGGACATCATATTAAATTGCAGAGCATTAATTGATCTCACATGTTATTTGACTGCTTTGTTCTCTCGTAGCATCCTTTTTTGAGGGTCTGAACACACTTCCATGTAAATATACCTAAATACCAACATAGGAGGCTGCAGCTGTTTTTCAGTCTTTCACTCAAAATAGACAATAAATGAACAACATGCACAAGATATATAACTAGAAACCATCCCTGAACAGCCCAGAACAGGCCTTTGAAATGGCTTGATGAAGCCATTTCAAAGGCATTGAGTATGTGAAGTTGACATAATTAGGGTGGCGACCTGACATCACTGAACTGATGTCAGTTGTATGCTCTGCATATTTCCCAAAGATTTTTGACCATTAGACTTTTAGATACGTTCTCAGTCAGATTTTATCACTCAAGCATGATTTTGTGTCCCCCATCAGCACAAACTCTGTATTATCTTGACTTTTGCTATGTCAGCTTCCCTGTCCCTCGCCTGCAGCTATCATTCCCATTGTAAAAATTCTGCCATTGATGGATATATATATATACATGTAATGTGGTGCTGGCTACAGTTCTGAATGGCTATGAAAGTTTTTTCATTGTGTGTGTGTGTGTGTGTGTGTATATATATGATTTATTTTTTTTATTTATTTATATATATATATATATATATATACACATATGAATCTGTAGCTGTTCTGTCAGTTTGGATTTTGCAGATTGGAGTTTTTCAGATTGGAGTTTTTCTTAAGTTTGATGGTGATAAAATCATTGTGTCCAATAAGCCTTTGGTCTAACACAGAAGGGCAGCTCATGGCACAATTGTTTCTCATTTGCACATACATTATATTTTTTAAAGTATGTTAATTGTGTGTGTATGTGTGTGAGTTCCCTCTGAGTATGTCTTCCTCCCACTGTCCAAAAACCTGCATGTTAGGTTGATTGGATATTCCAAATTGCCGTAAGGAGTATATGTGTGAGTGTCTTGTTTGTCCTTGTATGTCTTGTGTGTGGCCCTGTGATGGACTGGCAGCCTGTCCAGAGTGTACCCTGCCTCTCGCCCGTTGACCACCGGGATAGGCTCCATTTCCCCCCGTGACCCCGTCAGAGAAGTGGTATTGATAATGGGTGGATGGATGTTAAACGATTGTTTTTTATTATATATTTTATACATTTAATTGTTCGTCTTTGTGTGTCTCTGTGTGGCCCTGCGATGGACTGGCAGACTGTCCAGGGTGTACCCTGCCTCTCGACCATTGAGTACTGGGTTGGGCTCCAGTTCCCCGTGAGAGAATAAGCGGTTAAGAATATGGATGGATGGATATTTAATGTATAAGTTCCAGGATGAAAGCACAGAGTTACAGTTAATATATTAGAAAAATAAATTTCCTAGTTTGTTACACATTTTACGTTTTTTTTCTAAATTATCTTTATTTATTTAGTGGTACTGCCCAGATTGTAAGTCTTTTAAACAGGTTGGACAGGTAAAATTAAGAACTAAACCTGAGTGAAGAAAAACAGTGGATGTTTCTTAAAGAAATGTATTTTGTGTTTGTCACATTACAGGCAATTATGTTAACTACAAATTGAGACATGAATAATTTAGATAATAGATAAAATGTGGTCTTAAACTTTAAGATGCTGGGGGGTACAGTTCAAAAGATCTCAGAAACCAAAGAGTAATATTTGATTGTAACCAAGGTAAACTACTTAGATGTGAAATCACAAATGCACTTTGCGTTGTAGAATAATTTGGGCAAGTTACCAACATTGCGTGCTTTCTATTCTCATGGAAACACTGGCAGTGACCGAGACTGGGTTCAGCGCAGTGCCTCGTGAAAATAACCAGGTGAATAATGAGGTCACAGGTCAGTGGACCAAAAACTTAATCCCCTAAATAGGTGTTTGACCCTGAAATCTCCAAAGTGCTCAGTCTAGTGACTTAATGTGGTGTGTTGCCAGATCTAAGGCAATGCTAATTTTTTTATTTTTCTTCTCCCAAAAATTAATCCTGTTTCTCTCTGTCTCTATGTTACTTTGAAATTTAAGTAGACATCCTGAAAATATGCTTTTTATGAAGGTAGAAGAGTTAACTAGCTAGCTGTTAGTCTGAGGCTAATATTTGTAGTTCTTACACACATTAACTGGATTTGTTTGTAGCCCAATTTTGCTGCTTGGATACTTTTTTTGTGGGTACAGTGTTTCTGTTACTGATTAAACTAAAGACCATAGCCTTTTTTCTTTGAATGGAAACTATGCATAGCTTTTTTAAATTTCCTAAATGCTTGACAACAAGCACAAGAACACAAACTTGGCCACTGTAAATGCAGAAAATATGGTGGGTGTGAGAATATCCTATGGAGGAAATTAGCACATTTGCACTTACAGGGAACGAGGTGAGGAAAAGGTGCTAGAATGTGCTTATTTCTGTGTCACTAATTTGCCCTTTTGTCCATTTGCTCAGACTGAATAATCTCATAACTCCAATCTGCAAATATGTGAGGTTTTTTGCTCCATACACAAACTTCTCTCTGTGTTTTTTCCCAGTTAACATTCACAGAGGCGATGAGGAACAAGGCCCGTCTTTCTATCACAGGCAGCGTTGGGGAGAACGGACGAGTTCTGACGCCTGATTGTCCCAAGGCCGTCCACTCTGGGCCTCCCATTCGCCAGAGCTCCGGCCTGGCCCTGGTCTCGTCGGAGCTTCCTTGAAAACCAAAAACCTCACAAGTGCCTTATCCTAATAATAACAAAGAAAAAATCCCCACCGCCCACAACCAGAAACAATCCACAAACATCACAAAGTCAAAAGGTGTCTTCTAATGGGCACGAAAGGAACAAAGAAGAAAAAAATCCACTCTTGGAGGTCATAACGCTTGTTGCAACTCAGTGACTTCCTACTGAGATCTAAGGAAACGTGCGGCAGAACAGTCACCTTTTTCCTTTTTTTATTTGATCCTGTGTGGTAACATGGACGAGTGTGATCTTTCAAAAGATGCAATGGAGCTCTTCAACCTTTAACTGTGATGAAGTGGAACAAAAGAGGATGACCATGAATATCATAGGATATGATAAAGACCAGAAAACTGTAAACTTGAAACTCAAAACTATGCTTTTTTTCCTTTTTTTAAATGCTGCAAACAGGCAAAACAGAACCCTAATCAAGGTTGTTTTTAAACCGAATAGTATTTGCTATATAGATGTGAACAGCATTCAAAGGACAACAATCACACCCGATATCAACTGACAGGTGACACTGGAAGGGCTGCAGCCCAATGCCATGATGACAGCAGGAAGAAAAATATTTGTACTGTTGGGAAAAAAAAGTTATTGAAACTGACTATATGAAGAAACATTAAAAAAACTGTGAAAACAAATAAATATGTATATTCCATGAAAAATAGATTTAAATCTTTTGTCGCTGTACATAGTAAGACAGTGTTTGCTTTTTAAACAGATGTACATAAGAGATATTGTGGTGAAGAGACAGTTCATTTTTTGTAAAGCTTTTATTTATTGCAATAACGATAAGGATGATGCCACTTGAGGGAGGAAACATGGGGGGGGTTGTCTCTAATTTGTGTTGAATTCATTACTGTATTATATGGTAACATTCAAATCTTGATGTGAGGGGTATCAACTGCCCAAATCTTCTGATACTTGTTGCATAACAATTAATGAATATATTAAGAAATGAATGTTATCTAGTTCCATCCCAATCCCTTATCCACTACCCTCACTGTGCAAACATAGACCAAGAGAGTTTCTTTATGAATCAAGTTTCCGTAGTCAGAATATAACTATTTTTTTGCCACTCTTTGATCTATTTTTTTGTACCAAGAAATGAAAAAGAAATTGTCTGTCTCTGGTCTTCTATGTTGACAGTTCAATACTATCTGGGTAGATCTTTTAGATATGTGTGAAAACACTAGTCCATCAATAAAAAGTACAATTTTTCTCACAATATGTTATTTAAAGTTTTTAAAGAAAATTATGTATGTATGTGTGTTGAGCCATGATCGGGACCCAGTCCTTTTTTAATCACTGTGGATCCTCCTGGGAGGCTGAACATGATGTAGAAGAAATGTAGTAGCGCTTTCTGAAGTGTCCTCCTCACTACTGGAAAAGGTGGGACAATCTGCAATAGGAAACAAGACACTGCATCTTTACCAACACATCAGTAGTGTTGGTGAAGTAAACATTCCCATAAACATGCCAATGTGGACTGTCAGGGAGAAACCAGCTAAAATAGTCCAAGTCTTGATTTTGTGTCCTGCCATCCATCTTCAGGACTGAAGTGTAACTTGGCATCTTATTTTGATTTCAGTTGTAGATCTTTATTGTGTCTTTTTTAAGTAAAACAAATTTCAAATTGCAATGTACGTTGTCGTTATTGAAGAGCATGTTTTTCTTTGAAGTATATTTAAAAAACATTTTGGAACTTTGAAAACATTCTTGGAGTACTATATCTCCATTTGAATCAGTGCTCAAAGTAGCTACTATATATAACACTAATGAAAAATAAATCGAATAAGTGTTTTCATTCTGATTAAGCTTTGTGTGTGGGCAGACTGATATTTAAACATAGAATAACTCAGATGGATGAAACTGTTCAACTGGATCGTAAAGAGCTTTTCTTTCTTGCCAGTGAATGTCAGATTGACTGGAAATACAACAACTGTTCCTTTCTGTCACTTATTGCAAAGTAGAGATACTTTAAAGGGATGTTTCCTCAGGTGAAAGCCAGAAGAAATCAATCATTTGGCGTGTGTGTGTCCTGTCAGAGATACTAAGAGATGATAATCACTCCTAGAATGTGTACAATAATCAGTGGTCAAATCTTGAAGCTAACTATTGGCTGAATTTAAATAAAATACACCTGCCTGTGGTAATGTTAAATTCTTCAGTGTTCCCTCTTATTAAGCAGGCTAGAAACAGTATGAGGCTTATTGTCAGACTATTAATTACAAACTATCGCAGTCTATTGAGGAACAGTAATCTGATTGGTCGTCTGACACCTCTGAACACTATGGTGGAACCCAAAATATTAACCAAAATTAAATAGAAGTGTTCAGGTTTGAACTTTCAATACTTTCTATTTACCTCTGTTTCAAGTTCTATTACTTCAATTGTTCATTTATCTTAAATTCAAGATTTGTTCTTCTGTCTTGCTGTTGTTTTCTTTAGAGCAGCACAACTTATTACTCTGCAGTTCCTTTCTCTGGCTTTGTTGGTGCAGACTGCCCTCTAGTGATTATAAACCAGATTTGCACATAAAACAGAAGCATCCATTAAATAAAACATCTCACACAGTGATTTAACATTTTCTATTTGATTTTTAATGTTAATTCCATGCTGTGTTTCTGTAAGAATACAGATGGTACTTGTGGCTCCGATTAGAATATCCAGTAGTACAAATCAGATTCACGTTACACATACCGAAGAGAAGAAATGAAAGTAAAGAGACATGAGACAGGGAAACCTGAAAAAGTCAGGGGAGTAAAGTTACATTATACCAAATTGTTTACATAGTGCCAACGCAAAACTGCATTACAATCAAGGGTGCAGAGCATTCCTCTCCGACACGCACATTTTGTCTGTTAAAACGGCATAACCCAACTAACTGCCTTTTGCAAAAGCGTTACAGTCTCGCAGCAAAATACTTGGTGTGATGGTGAGAGAGTAGAGTTCGGTGATGCACAAAGAGGGGGACATTCAGATTTTTGTCACAAAATTAAACCATAATGTGCTGCAGCTAAAGTATGCTAACCACACAGTGAAGTGAACCTAGGTTCTTCCTAAAAGCTTCTCCACATCCCTTTTCAACTATCCACCACCACTATATACCTTAAAGGTTTGTTTGGAACTTGGCAGCATGGACAAGATGCTGCTCATAAGCACACATACACAGGAAGAAAAAAAAAAGTATATTTTAATAAACTCTTGCATCTGTGTGTTTCAAATCGAGGCAAGCTTACGGAAGAATAAAGCTAAATAAAAGAAGACATTAACTTTAAAGGGTACAGGCTTGCAGAGCATGTCAGAAAAAGGTGAAAACCCGGGGTAGTGGATACAAGGACCTAGGTCAGCCCTCAAGGGACAGAGGTGACATGCATATTAAGAGAAAAGCTGAGGCAGAAATGGAAGAAATGGTAGAGAAAGAGTAGGCTGAAGAATGAACCCTGCAGGAAAGTGCGGCAGGGGACAGGAGCTAGTGCTGCGAAGAGGAAAATAAGAGGAGGGAAAGGAGCGAGGGGAGTGCTCATCATGTGCTGTTCAGTCTCACTGAGCTTCTTCCTCTGCATCTTGCAGTGCTTCTTTGTTCTGTTCTTCACCTGAGACAAAGGACATGGAACAGTCATAAAGATGCTAAAATGTCAACACAAATCCTCCAATTAACCAGGAGCTAAAAAAAAATAAAAAATCCAAATAAAAATGCACAATTAAAGTGCATAGCTTTTCAAATATATATTTACCAAACGGTAAATGTGGTAGAGTTCCAGCTTGATAACTGATGTTTTTCTTCCTGTCTAACCCATGTGTGACCACAGATTTTAGAAAGACTCAAATGAGTCCCAAAGCTTTCCATAAAGAGACAGGTATCTATCAGATTATTTCAATGTTTGGTCCATGACTATTAACTCATTGACTGCCAGCCATTTTCAGAACAAAGAGTCCCATACTGCCAGAGTTTTTTTAACATTTTGACTGATTTTTCAAGAGCCACAGAATAGTTTGTGCTATGACTACGTAAACACCGAACACATCAAAAGAAAGAGTGGACTCTCTTCTTTCATCAGGAAAAAAAATTTGTTTCTACCTTATTCCGTTCTTCCTCTACTTGCGTCTCACCGGTGCCATTTTTTGCATAGCGAACCATTGCGTTTTTTTTATTTGCCTACAATCTATGTTCATCTCCGATCAAAAGTGGCACTGCTATCTAGAGGGTCCATTTGTTAGTACATACTCTGTCTAGAAGCCGATATTTACGGACAATCTTCAGCGGATCGTCCCCCAAGTCACTCGCGTTGAAAAACATAAAAGACGTCTATAGACATATTTGGCAGTCAGCGGTTGGATTTGAATTGACGTCTATAGACGTCTTGGGCAGCGAATGAGTTAAACTCTACCAGCTATAAAAAAAATTAAACGAAAAGACATTGATCATATTAAAACCAAAATCATAGCCTTTAAAAGTGAAACAAGGGATGGCATGATGTGTTGTCAGGATTTATGTTGAGCACAGAGGCAACACAGAGTCCAGTGCGCCAGAGGTAAATCTATGCCCGGTGTTAATAAATAAAGCTAATAAAAACTGAGAATGATCACCTGTTTTCATTATTCACTGCTTATTCTAAAAGCCTTGCACTCAAATATCCTTGCTTCGGAAATGAGTGCTGATCCGTGGATCCGACGAGATGGGAAAAAACTCTCATTGACAGTCAAACTGCAGCGTTTAATACTAAATGTGCCAACATGTGAGCCATTGTGCCAGAGTTTACAGTGTTTCAGATCAGGCTCTTATATTTAGCCTTCTTAACCTGTACATCTGCATCTGTACACACAGCCATCAGCCTTAATAAAAAATTGAGAGGGACAAATAAAGGTTAGAATCCATCATGGTTAAAATAGCAGTGATGGCACTCATTAGCACCACAGCAAACTAAGCTGTTAGAAAGCAGCAGGAAACAGAGTAGCAAACTCATGTACTGGTACTGCAACTCGTCTCCAACATCTCGCTTCAACATGATGTGCTTCTGGTAACTAAACTTATCCATACCTGATCGGCTCGATTTAGTTAGACGGCTCTTTGGCTACATGCGAAGCACCGTGTAGTTTCTACTAGCTCATACAAGGAATGTCTGAGTCAAACCAGAACAGGCTGAGGTGCAGTGCTGGGCCGTTTGGGAGGTAGTGACACATAACTGACAATCATGGTGTCGCAGGACTCACTGGCAGCCAAGGGGTATAAAAATCCCCATGAAGTCATCCCAACTGTCTTCCCCTGTTATACACTATATTGCCAAAAGTATTTGCTCACCCATCCCAATTATCGGAATCAGGTGTTCCAATCACTTCCATGGCCACAGGTGTATAAATTCAAGCACCTAGGCATGCAGACTGTTTTTACAAACATTTGTGAAAGAATGGGTCGCTCTCAGGAGCTCAGTGAATTCCAGCGTGGAACTGTGATAGGATGCCACCTGTGCAACAAATCCAGTCGTGAAATTTCCTCGCTCCTAAATATTCCACAGTCAACTGTCAGCTGTATTATAAGAAAATGGAAGTGTTTGGGAACGACAGCAACTCAGCCACGAAGTGGTAGGCCACGTAAACTGACGGAGCGGGGTCAGCGGATGCGCATAGTGCGAAGAGGTCGCCAACTTTCTGCAGAGTCAATCACTACAGACCTCCAAACTTCATGTGGCCTTCAGATTAGCTCAAGAACAGTGCGCAGAGAGCTTCATGGAATGGGTTTCCATGGTCGAGCAGCTGCATCCAAGCCATACATCACCAAGTGCAATGCAAAGCGTCGGATGCGGTGGTGTAAAGCACGCCGCCACTGGACTCTAGAGCAGTGGAGACGCGTTCTCTGGAGTGACGAATCGCGCTTCTCCATCTGGCAATCTGATGGACGGGTCTGGGTTTGGCGGTTGCCAGGAGAACGGTACTTGGCACATTGTGCCAAGTGTAAAGTTTGGTGGAGGGGGGATTATGGTGTGGGGTTGTTTTTCAGGAGCTGGGCTTGGCCCCTTAGTTCCAGTGAAAGCATACCAAGACATTTTGGACAATTCCATGCTCCCAACTTTGTGGGAACAGTTTGGAGCTGGCCCCTTCCTCTTCCAACATGACTGTGCACCAGTGCACAAAGCAAGGTCCATAAAGACATGGATGACAGAGTCTGGTGTGGATGAACTTGACTGGCCTGCACAGAGTCCTGACCTCAACCCGATAGAACACCTTTGGGATGAATTAGAGCGGAGACTGAGAGCCAGGCCTTCTCGTCCAACATCAGTGTGCGACCTCACAAATGCGCTTCTGGAAGAATGGTCAAAAATTCCCATAAACACACTCCTAAACCTTGTGGACAGCCTTCCCAGAAGAGTTGAAGCTGTTCTAGCTGCAAAGGGTGGACCGACGTCATATTGAACCCTATGGATTAGGAACGGGATGTCACTTAAGCTCATATGTGAGTCAAGGCAGGTGAGCAAATACTTTTGGCAATATAGTGTATCTCTACTGTGAACCGTCTAATGAACCCAGGTAAAAAAAATAAGATACTTTTTTTCCTTTTTTTTTTTTTTAAATCATTAAATTCAGCATTTACAAGTTAATATTCTAAGCAGCTTCTACTCACATATTTACTTCTCCAGTTGACTTCTGAAGGTTACCATTTTGAGAACAGGGCTGACTGATGTAATAAATTATTAGCTGATGTTTTCTTCTAATGCAGATGTTCAGCACTAATCTGTTCACTACTTCATGTAATGTATTTTTAAGCAATGTTACAAACATAACATTTGACCAAATCCTAGGTTACAGGTAAAAACCTGCTTAGCTTTGAATAATGAGGCTACATTTTTTTTTAACCACAGGCTTTTATGGTTGGAATTAGTTTTCACAATGGGTCTAAATCAGTACTCACACTTTTACTGGTATATTTTGAATTTGAGGAGCACTAAACTTGATGTTTAACAAAATATTATTTGCTTTTTTTATTTTTAAATTGCAGCTTTGTCAAACTGTCAGTGAAATTGTTAAATGTCATACAACCCCCTTAAAAGAATTATGCTTCACTTCTGATCTGGTGGGATAACACACAGCACTCGAGTTTACAAAAGCAGAAAAAAGTGTAAAGACAAGCATTACTGTTTGGTAAGGCTTTAAAAGTCTGGACGTGGCGCTGTAAGGAGTTGAGTGGTGAAATAGGAGCAATCGAGGGAGAAAAGTCCAAGACAGGAGATGAAGGGTTAATAGAAACTTTGAGCACAGTGAAAATGGAAAAATGGAGCACTGAGCTCAGGAGGAGATAAAGCTAAGACCATGAGCTCTCAAACATGTCCTTTATGAGTTTCAGAATAAACATTTCAAGAAACAACAAAAATGCTTTGTGGCAAGTTTAGGTTGAAAGAATCCCTGAAGACATGCATTTCTTTTACTTTAAAACAAAGTGTGTAAAATGCCAATAATGATGGGAGCAGGAGGGAAACTAGACACAATTACTCCAAAATTCAGAGTACTAGTGAAAGAAAAAGTAAGTAGAACCAATTGGTTATGTCTCACCGTCTCCCTGCACATCTGAGGTCCATAGTGTCAAGTTGTCACGCAGCAACTGCATGATAAGTGTTGAATCCTTATAGCTTTCCTCACTCAACGTATCCAGTTCTGCAATGGCATTGTCAAATGCTTCCTTTGCCAACCTGTCAGAGAGAATTCAACACAACCTGGTCACGTCCACAGGATAAGGTTCATCTGTATAATCCACATCTGCATTGACAGCATAAAGAAAGGAAAGATTAAGTCATTTTTATTTACTTAAAGAAATGTTTCTGCTGCATGTAAAAACTAATTCCAAGCTGTGAACTTGTAGAATTTAAAATCTAAATACATCTAAGGGCTCTAAGATGTGCTATCCACTGTGACTGGGATCTCAGTCACAGCAGAGAACTAGATTTCACAACATGAAAAAAGTGGCTATATTTATCCTTCCTTTATGAAGTACTGTTCAGCTAAATATTCATGATTGTTATGGCTTGTAGCTAAGGTTAGGAAAATGTTTTAAAATGACGCAGTCTCAATAGTTCAACTAGTTGCATATTGCTTGACAGAGAATTCTTGCTCTCAAAACTGTTTCTTTCCAATAAAAACTTCAAACATTTACCTGCAAGCACGGTCTGGCGAGTTGAGGATTTCATAATAGAAAACAGAAAAGTTAAGGGCCAATCCAAGACGAATAGGATGTGTTGGAGGGAGTTCAATCATGGCGATGTCACTTGCAGCTTTGTAAGCTACCAAACTGTTCTCAGCTGCCTCCTTCCTGTCATTACCTGTGGCAAACTCTGCTAGATACCTGTGGTAATCTCCCTTCCTGAGGAGGGAAGAGAAAAATAAGATCAGACGGATAGTCTTCAACACAAAAGGAACACTCAAAGTGTCACGCTTAACTATACAACTTACTTATTATTAAGAACAAACTTAAAACAGCCAGATTGCTTCCCTGATCAAGCATTTTTTGACCCATTTTTAAAAAGTGGTTCACATTGTTCTAATGCAGGACATCCCAACTCAAAAAGCACCTTAGAATTTTTGTGACTAATACAGGGAAGTAGACCTGCCGAGATATAACACAATGTGTCAAGTCATAAAAATTATGATTTCAAAGAAGTCAAGTCCAAAATACCTTTTAGAGATTCAACCATCTCCAGACAACATACCACATTTGGACACTATATAACTGAAAACGGATCACAGTTGAAAAGATCTGATCATACTCTGTGAAACTGTAAAAATATTCTGTCGATTTCCACCGAGTTGAATCACAACCAGATTTCTTAATCAATTTGGGAGATAATGAATACTCTGATTCAAGCTTGATGATGGTGATTCATGGACCAAAAGCCTTTGAAGTGGAAACAGACAGGATAAACGACAGGCAAGAGAAAAAGTAGCCTTTCACTCCACAGTATCCAACACAAGTTTAGTTGAAAAAATATATTTTTTAAAGAAATTTTGAATACTTATGTTTGTTTACAAAAGACAACGTAATAGACAACCAAAATACTGAGATAAACATTGGAACCCATGGATGCCAACAGGTAGATTGGAAAGATGAGAGTAGTCCCTCAGCTGGGTTGACAAACTAATTTTATTTTATTTTTTTTACACACTTACATTTTGTAATAGAAAACCTTTGATTCTCCCATGGTTGCAGCTAGGATGAGGTGCTTGTCCAGTACATCCAGAATGTCATTGCAAATTGATTTCAGCTCTTTCTCCACCTGCAGACCAAAATACATCCAATCCCATTAGTGAACAGGGGTCTCATTTATAAAACATTGTGGATCTATGCTAAACGTCTACATACGCCCAAAAGCCAAATGAATAAAAATCTAATTTATAAAACCTTGCATACACACACCAGCGCGCAATGTATTCTTTATAAACACTTTCATGCACGAATTGTGATCATTTTAGTAAGGATTTTTTTTTCCAAAGTGATTTTCTTAAGGTATAAAAAAATGGTTTTGTCAAAAATGTGTATATTCAAGGATCTTTCCAACGTCCACTAAAGTGGACATATTTTAAGATTTCTTACTAATGAAAGAAAAGTATGTTACATTTTTGCTACAGTAAATAACATAAAGTATGTTACAATGTGAGCATATTTTGGCATTTTTTAACAGAATGCAAAAATACAGAACTTTACATGCAACTCTCATCCTGTTCTAATATTCATGACTATCTCATCCCTTCTTTTACTCCCGCTCCTCCAACCCCTTTATTTATTTGAGTCTCAGTACCTTTTTAACAGTATATTTTTCTGGACATAATGTTTATTAATTGATGCATCCATGTCCAGTGAAATTGGCTTTTACGTAGTCGTCCACTATTAACAGCTATGTATGAAAGGGTTCAACACAGGTATACCTCAATGTTTGCGTACATGGTTCCAACTCATGTTTGACCCATTCTACAAGCTTATATTTAACCATAAATGGCCAATGCAAAGCGCTTCATGAATATTTATCTACATTGAAATAAGCCAATGTTAGTTCAAAGTTAGCAATGGACACCACAAGAGAAAAAAGAGAATAGAAAAAAAGTAATCAATGTGTTGGTGATTAAGGTGGAAAGTCATAAAAATATCTTGTTTTGTAGCCAAAGTGGAGTCATGACAAATAAAAAGTGTTGTGAATGGCAACACTAAATCCCCCGTTTAAAAAGTCTTCTAGCAGTGTCAATGTATCCATTGCACAGCAATATGCATGATTGTCGCCACAGTATTCAAATGTTCACAGCAGTAAGTCTGATACTTCAAACTTTGTTGCAATTTGTGTGTTAATCTGCATCTCTGATGATCAACCTGGTGACTATTGGGGAGAGGAATGTGATAACAAGGAGGCTTTAGGGACATTTTAATAAAATTCAAGTAGTTGTATAGGCCTTTTCTTATTCATTTGAAAGATCCTTATGTATACTTATGGCTCACCATAATGTGCATAGATAACAAAGCTGTTTTAATGCTTTTGATAAAGTTGATGATTAAAGATTGAAGCAGAATCAAATAAAATGTCTGAGGAATCATGATGCAGCGTGGCTTCAGTTCCACACTTCACCATCTGTGTCACCAATTTTTCGGGTCTCCAAAAATTTTTATTTACACGGGTCAGACTTTGCATGAAGGACGGCACATTGTTTTCCCATTAAGTTTTTCTTTATAGATCAAACTTGGAAAGTGGTACAAGCCAGTTTTGGACCCCATTTTGTTCATACACAACTTTTAGAAACGTGACCCCAGAACATCAATACTGATGCTGGATCACATTTCCATCTGGAAGTTAAGAATCTGAATCTTACATCTGTGCACTTGAAAATTAAATTCAATAAAATCTGCCATGATATCACTTCATTAGAGTGAGGTAAGGGGTTCAGACTTTGACATATCTGATTCAGCAAGTTAGTCATGTGGTTCATGCTGCCAAAGATTCTAATGATTGATTTCCTCAGTGGGCCTGCAAATGAGTGGGCAATGCTTTACTGAAGTATTAAATAAAAACTGCACCCTCGTTTGTCCGTGGCTGCTGCCTGCCTCATTATTTCACTCAAGCATGTGCTGTTAAGACTGTGAACTTTCACCTCTTCATTTGAAAGTGGAGCAGACAGTCAAGGAGAGCTTAAAGTATTGCCAGAGTCAATCATCTATGGAATATGGAAAACCGTGCTTCTACCTCAAGTTAGTATGTAGTTAAGCTAAGCAATTGAAGAACCACCTTAAATAGTTGTGTTTGTTTCATACTTTGTCCTAAATTAATTAGCAACAATCTGTTTTTTCACTAATACTCCATTTAAGTTTTTTTTATGAAAAAAAAAAGTGCTGAATACAACTGAACAAGTCTAACCGTTTTCCTGTACTCGCGGATCATCTTTAGTTTGTCCTCGCCACCTTTGTTTTCTTCTTTCTGTTCTAGGCTGCTGATTATCCTCCACGAGGCTCTTCTTGCTCCGATCACATTTTTATATGCTACAGACAGCAGATTCCTTTCCTCGACCGTCAGCTCTACGTCCATGCTAGCCACCACCTTCATCGAATCCACCATTTCTGGGACACAGAAAAACAGAAAGTCATGTGTGGGCAGTAGGGATTCCTGAATGAAAACAGCACCAATCCATGCACAGCAAATATTGAGCTGATGCTGCATGTTCACGTACATTAGAACTTCACCTCTGTCCAGAAAAAGAGCTTAACCATATGTCCAAATTTTATGAAGCTAAAGCATCCCATTACTCAGGCATACTCAACATTTCAGAGATACAATCTTAAACTAGAGACAGAAGGTAAAAACAATAATATACCATTTACTGTAAAACTATGTGACAACCAAAAAACTATTTCATTTAGTACGTGACGGAAATTTTGGCAACACTAACTAAATAAATACGAAAAGACATTTTGTTTAGCTTATCAAAAAACTGAATAGCATTTCTTACGGATCTACGACAAAAATCTCATCACTGGAAAACAACAGACAAAAATCTGTATTATCAGAAACGGAATCACATTTTGGCAAAACTATGGAGTCTGGAAGTGGTTTGGAGGGCTATTGCATGAACCTTAAAATAATGGACTTTGTCTCATCTCTGACTTGACCTTTGACTAGGGGTGGGACGGTTCACAAAATCCACGGTTCGGTTCGATTCACGGTTTCGTGGTCACGGTTTTCAGTATATGTTGATTGTTAGGAAAATCTATTATGTCTTGTATAGTCAGGTTAAAACTGAAAGAAAAAAGCAGTCTGACATTTGATACATTATTGTGACAGTCTTAGGTTAAAAGTAGGTGAGATTCTGGCATTGCAAGAGAGGAAACAGTGCTAGTTCCAACATGTGCTTCCCTCTAAATGCAAAGTGGTCCCGTACAGCAGACCTATAAAGTGCTGTTGGCGCGTCGGATTTTTATCGGCTACGCTGCTTTGCTTTTTCTTCTTGTTTACTACTGGTGGTTGGCTTTGGGCTCAGTACCGCCACCTTCTGGTCTGGAGTAAACACGCTTCGCTTATGAGAAAAAGGACCGAACGCAACACACGCGAATCGAACAGAGACAGTCGAACCGAACGGTTTGGACGGTTTTCAGAAACCGTCCCATCCCTACCTTTGACTGCTTTAATTTTAACATTAAAAAAATATTTTAATTCTATGGGATTAATAAACTTAAAAGAATTTCAGGCTCAGCATCATCAATAAAAAAATCATACTGAAGTTCAATTTAAGGATTGTGTTAAATCTAACATTTGGAAACTTCCCTAAGTAGTATTGCCATTAAAAATATACCTTCGTATGAATTAATAAAAATGCCTAGTCATCCAGCTTTAGTTTAGTTAGTTAGAATCTCACGTGACAACATTAACTTAGACATTTAGTCTTCTTAAGTGCAAACAAGATTTTTTTTTTTGTTTACAATTTTTACAAGGAATGCTGGGACCTCTGCCAGAAGTGGCTAAGCGACTTCTTAACTCAAACAGTATTCATCTTTGAAACTATTAAACTCACAAACCCTGAACGTGATTTAGTCATGTGGTGTAAAACTAGGGCAAAATACAACTATTTGACTCTGTTTTGCAGAATGAATTGCCACTGTGGTGCAGGGACAATGTGTTTCAGGTATGTGTTTCATCTGCTCCTTCTAAAACTCCACTGGTGACAAGTGAAAAATACTACCTAGGAGATAGGTGTAACCCATGCCAGTGAAACAGCAGCAGATGTCTATATTGAAAATAAAACTAAGGAGAGGAAGCCCCAATACTTTGATGCCAGATAATCTCAGGGCCCTGTACTTTCAGATTACGTCAAATGTCATGACTGACTCCATAATAGTGTTCATGCGGCATGAGTTTTGACTTCACACTGCCAACTTGTTACTGACAGAAGAACAATGTTGATGTCTAAACTATGTGTAGTATGTAATTATACAGGCAGATAAGTTTACTGCTGCAGCCCGGGACATCCTCGGGGTGTAGGATGTCCCGGGCTTGGAACTACACCATACCAACAGCCTAACCTTCACTGTAACCTTACTAGCTCAGGGGACATAAATCATCTCCTTCCCTCCTGAGCACAGCTGAACAGCTACCTACACCAGGTGTAAACTGAATTTTCAGATCAGCTTTTCTTTGGTTTTATACATGTAGTTCAGGTAAAAAACATTTCTGTGCATCTATGTTTAAAATAAATGTTCAGATTTAACAGCAAGAGAGGGATACCTTTAATTGTCCTTGCCTCATTTCCCTCTCCAGAAGTAGCACACAACATTTAACGCCACAGACAGGGTTCAATTCAGGCCAATAGGAGCGTTCTGGTGAAATCTGATATACAATGGTCACAGATGTGGAGGAACACCATGCAGCTTTTATCGCAGTCCATGCAGCACTCAGATTAACTCAAAATGCTTTGCTTAAAAAAAAACTTTAAAAGTCAACATTTAAAACTGCACAGTTCCCTTGCAATGATCACGACTTCTGAGTCCCCACAGTTCAAAATTAATCAGGCCTAAACTATCCCTCTTCAGACACCAAGGGAACGGTTGTTGTGTCTTTTGCTCAATTCACTTTACTAACTTTATTGTCATTTTATATGCACAGGATGAAGACAGAATGTAATTTCGTTGCATAGGGCTCACAATAAAGTAATAAAATTACAATTAAATACAATATAGATAATATTGGAGTCAAAGGTGTCCTCACTGGATGTATATAATGCTAGACCAAGCCTCTGCCTCTAGTCGACCATAAGTTTGCAAACAAACATTTTTTTCAAAGACTTATTTCAACAAGGTGGAAATGCCATAGATCTGAAACTAGATTAAACAAAATCAAACAACCAGTGTAAATTCAGGACTATACAATGCACTTTCATATAAGCTGAATATATATATATATATATATATATATATATAT
>JABUIW010000027.1:19134-29167 GCA_013363375.1 Menidia beryllina | reverse complement strand
ATATTAGGGGTGGGACGGTTCACAAAATCCACGGTTCGGTTCGGTTCACGGTTTCGTGGTCACGGTTTTCGGTTCGGTTCGGTATATGGTGATTGTTAGGAAAATCTATTATGTCTTGTATAGTCAGGTTAAAACTAGGGATGGGGATCGTTAATATTTATTGATATCGATACTTTTATCGATACTCCTTATCGATCCGAGTCTTTATCGATACCACTATCGATAATTTTCTGTTATTTGGTGGAAAGACAACGCGACAATATTTAACAAATAAATAATTAAATGTAATTTTTAATAAATGTTGGCATCAGTAGTTTAATTATATATTCTAAAATAATTAGAGCAATATACAACTGTATTACTCATGTTTCTCGCCAAAAAGTCAATTTCCCTTTTCTTTACGTTACACTTGAACGCATCATGATAACCTAATTGTCGTTTTACTGAGCCAATCTGAACACATCATCACGCAGCACGTCTGAAACTTTATTTACTTTTCAAGCTAACTAGCTTGTATGCTGCCGATTACAACACAGATTTCACAATTACTATTGTGATAATAAAAAAACGACCAGACTCGATAGTGGTATCGATAAGCCCAAACGTTATTGATTTTCGGGTTTTGAAAAAAGTGGAACCGGGTCCTTGATAGAACCGGGTTTCGATCCCCATCCCTAGTTAAAACTGAAAGAAAAAAGCAGTCTGACATTTGATACATCATTGTGACAGTCTTAGGTTAAAAGTAGGTGAGAATCTGGCATTGCAAGCGAGGAAACAGTGCTAATTCCAACATGGGCTTCCCTCTAAATGCAAAGTGGTCCCATACAGCAGACCTAGAAACTGCTGCTGGCGCGTCGGATTTTTATTATCGGCTACGCTGCTTCGCTTCTTCTTGTTTCCTACTGGTGGTTGGCTTTGGGTGCAGTAGCGCCCCCTTCTGGTCTGGAGTGTAAACGCTTCCCTCTGAGAAAAAGGAGCAGTGCATGAACCGTGCGGTACACACGCGAACCGAACCGAGACAGTCGAACCGAACGGTTCAGACGGTTTTCAGAAACCGTCCCATCCCTAATATATATATATATAAAAATGAAGGTAACATTGATTTATAAGCCGCGGGTTTCCATGTCTAGGGGATATTTACACAGAAAGATGTTGCACTTGAAGAATTTGTAACTTTTTATTAAATATGTATCGTAACAAACTACCACATATGTAGTTTTTTTTCCAAACAGTAACACAACTGGTTTTAAATGTAATCACATATTTAACAGTAGTACTTAATGTAATGCTTTCTTCACAGCAGATAAATAAAACATAAGTAGCCTACCATGAAAAGCCATTCATAAACTTGCATGAAAAGCCATTCATAAACTTTATCTTCCCCCAGCGCACTAAAACCACTAAAAGTTGTCTCTTTTATTGGTGCATTGACTGGAGTGAGCGATCCTCTTCATTAGTCTGCAGTCCAGCCTTTTTCTGGCTGGTAATAGTGTTTTTTTGGAAATCAATGCATATATTAGCAGCATCGTAGCAACACTGTTTAAAGTGTGGGGAAAAAGTTGCAGCTCAGTCAAGAATTCACTGTATTGTATTTTCCAAACAATAAAATAGATCTATAGTATAGATTAGTCAAAAAATTAGTCATAAATAAGGAGGCCATAGGCTGAAGCCTGTATCATTCAGGTTTGCTACACATATTTAGGGACTACTAAATGACACCTACAATAAGTTCTTAAGTGCATTTTGAGCCCATAACCAAAAGTTCTCCAATCGCTTTGCGCCAGTATTTTTACAGTAATTACTTAGCCTGATCACACCGCTAATCTACGCTCGAATCAAGCCGCCTAGCCGTTAGCCAATCAGAGCGCGTCCTTCAGATACGCTCTCCCATTCAGAGGCGAGAAGAGAAGAACAACAACAAACATGGCTGCTCCCTTGCAGCAGCATGTTCCTGTTGATCAGACAAAAAACGCAAGAAAAATTAGGATTATCTGTGCATCACACACATATTATTGGTAGACAAAGAACGGACACAGCCACTAACAGTTGCTCGTTGGAAGAAGCTGGTCGTATGTGCCCGTAAGTGGCTAGAAATTGACGGAATTGACCGCACGTTGGCGGAAGGACACAAGACAAAGAAAGATAAATTGGCTTTTTATTGTCTCTCAGTTTTTCTGAAGATGATAAATTCTCTGTAAATATTCATAAATGTTGCAACAAACAGAAGTAGTAACTCTCATTGGTGTGGGGATGGAATGGTGGTGGTGGTGGGGGGGTGGTTGTTACTATTATTTTTTTATTATTTGTTCATTAATACCATGATTGTTTAAGTTGATATCAGATCCATTGAATAAACAGTGTCAATTTACTTGAAGATTCTTCTAGTTTTCATTGTTTCAGTTATTTCCTAAAATTTTGCTTCCAATATTGTAACTGGTCTGCTAGGTGATAAAATTCACACCACTTTTCATAGTTATTAGTTAACCAGACACAAAGGGATATCTTTCTATTAGAGTTCTTCAATTGAAAATTCAAAGAATTGCAGTTTTCATGTGCAATAATAATATATTTTGGGAGATTGTGAAATTGTTAAAAAGTGTATTTTTTCCATTTAGAATAACTCCTTACTTAAAACATGCAGAACATTGCCGCTCTAGAAGCTCAGAGTAAGTAGGATTGTTTGTGGGAATCAAAATTTTGAGTCTGATCGCCTTAATAATAAAAAAGTTACAAGGGTTTGAAAATTGTAGAAGACCCAAAATTGTCACTTTTTTGGGTAAACTGCCACCTTTGGCCCCCATTTTCTCAAATACTGGCAGGAATCCCATGGAGAACTTTTTTTCCCAGCTCGAGTACATATTTAGGATTGGAAAACTGCTATCGAAAAGTAGTCCCCAGGTTAGTGGAACGAAATCCTATTTCTAGCCTCATTTTGAGCTTCAGCCTATGGCCTAAAGGAAGTAACACATAATTCCCACCAAAAAATAGACTGCATTAGAAACGTATTACACAAACTCAAAATCCTAGAAGATACGTTTAATCTGGAAAGGCAAATTATTTAGGTACACTACAAAGCACATTAGAAGTTGTTCAATAGCATAAAGAACATACCTGGGAGACTGAATAGGCTAAATCAACATAAGACTGAGTCCAACAAGCAATTAACTGGTTAGAAAGTTCAATATGCTCCTAATCTTCTTCTACTCAGTTTTCTTTTAGTTAACTTTCAGTTGATTTCTTCAGCGGTACAGGATCAGCATATAGTTGTCACAAACCTAAACTGTAACATATGAATTGCCATTTGAAGGCTCATATATTCAGATGTACAAGTTTTTGTACCAGACAAACATCACAAAGTGCAACTAATAGTTCATAATATACAGTAACTTATCTTAATGGCACCAATATGATGGGATATGTCAGACTAATGATCCCCTAAGCATCATATCCACTCCGTGTTTGATATACATGGCAAAGCTAACAATTTAGGCTTTTCACATGATTATTCCCAATAATGGGCCATTCGACCAAACATTTGGTGCTTAGACAGGATGTCACTTAAATATTCGAGCTGCCCTGCCGTAGCATAATCAATGCAAGAATAAAATGACAACTATCTGTATGCTTTGCAGCAGATGTTGATCTTTTTTCACCTTCCTGTCATTCTTTTTAGGTCACTTAAGCATCACTCCCCAGAAAGATACATGTGCCTAAAAATATTATTTGATTTGTTTGCAAGATCATTAAGTCCATTTTTAAGATCAAAGCCTTTCACACATGCACACTGTACAAACAGAAGATGTAACCATATAAACCCGAGCACGGAAAAACTGAATGCTGGACGAGCAGCACCTGCAGCTCTGCTAAAATAAAGTAGGAAATGCAAAAATGCAGACTATTTGGTGTGGAAAAATTATAATGGGAACATTCTTCATACAATTCAAGCTGTCAGTGTGAAACAGAAAATTTAAAAAAAATCAAATAATAAAAATCAAAAGTGGCAAAGACAGTAATCACAAACTTAAGATATACCTAAGATAATGGGAGCAGCCATAGAGAAAAAAAGCAGAGCCTACTATTCAATATCAGCGAATATTAAAAGGTATTAGCATGTGCATGTATTGATCTCTCAATAAAAAAAGTCAATAAACACAAGTTCTAATGTGATTAAAATAAGAAACAGATATAGCCTATGTCCTATCTCTGGAGGTGTACAACATGGAAAAAAGAATCTAAAAAGATTATCCTTTAAACCTTTCTATAGTGTTATATTTATCTTTCTTTAAACAAAATAATCTTTCAACCCTAATTACTTAAACAACATCTGGTTATTGACACAACATTTCAGAAGTACAGATCTTGTTTATGCTTCATACAACTTTGGCAAAACATGCATACAAACATATTATGGCCTTCTGCAAAAAATTGCCCAACAATAATCTATGGCTATATTTGACTATAACAAACATCCAGGCTGTACATACAACTCAGGGGAATATATAAATAAGGTTTGCTCAATAGCTGCTTAGAAAAATATATTTACTTGTTTTTTCTTTGGCCATAATCAACCTGTGGTGTCACAAATTTCTGTATGATCTTCATTCCCTTTTTTATGGTTTTCTCTGGTGGAACAGATTTGTTGTTGAACTGCTTATACTGTGAATGAGGACTTCCATGTACTGTTTTTGTATTGCATTTGCACCTTTGGTTCTCCTTGAGACAGCGTGAATACTTGATCATATAAAATTGCACATCATCAAAGCATCGTGTTCGATTCCATTGTCAGACATTTATATCACCCACGCCTACCTATTTCCATCATTATTGTCACAATGTTGTACTTTACAAGCTCTGTACTATTCTCTCTGAATCACTGATACAACTTTAATGTGCATCATGGATTTAGATGCAAATCCAAGCATAAAACCATTTTGCAGGCATAGGCTGATTTCATGCCAAATTACAAAGGCAAAAAAGTTGTCTTTCTAAATTTTTTGTTTAACATCTGTTTGTTACAATCGTTTGGGTAACGGCACACCTTTTATTGAATGTCTTGCAAGTATTTTTACTTTGGTCATATTGATTCAACTAAATCAGTGTGTTAAGTCATATTCATAAAGCTGTCTGTCATGTACAGATTTTGGGACAACTGTCTAGGTAATGCTGCAATATTTTCATGCAACATTAGTTTTCTCTGAAGGTAAAATAAGCTTTGCCCAACTAAAGCTTTCGTCAATAAATAAGTATTCAGCCACTACTCACATTTTACTCCATGTTTTTAGTTACGAAGAATACCGCGATACTGAACGTTTACCGAGTTTGTCTTGCGGGAACTGCAGAAACGTTTAAACATGTAAAGAACTGTTAAATGTAATTATAACTTTACTATCGTAATTGTTTAGAATAAATTTAACTAAGTGAGGCCAATTCATTATTTTTTAATTGGTTGGGCGGAGGTTGAGCATTACCTTGTTGAATCAAATAGAATCACAATGTGTCATAAAAGATTAATAATTCAGTTTCTTCAGAAGTCACGGCTGATGAGGCGTGGACGCTTACTGTACCACTGTTAACAGAGTTTTACGTGACGCGTGTCGGGACTGAATAAAGGCTAACTAGCTGGTTAGCCAGTTGCATAGCTAGCAAAAGCTTATTAACTGGGGAACAGCTTAGTTAAGCACGTCACTGCATGACACTAGAGCATCTAAATGTATACTCGTCCAATCGGGCAACATTGGCTTTTTATTTTAACTTAAAACAGGTTAATACTTTCATTTCATTGAGCTGGGAAACCCTCCGCCATTTTGTATCCTCTTGCCAATCAATTCCATGTGAACTGCGTTACCTGCGTCTCAGAACCCTCTGCGCTAGGAGACGGGAGTGGGCAAGAGGCAACAATGTCTGTCAACTGTTCAGAGCCTTACCGTCGTATCTCTCCGCTTGTTCGGCGAGTTTTGCCTGGTATACAGAGTTCTCCCTGTCTGCCATTGTGTTTAGGTAGTGAAACTTGTGGAGTCTCGGCAGAAAAGGAGTATTATGGGCTGCTCAACAATTCCTCTTGGTGGACAAGCAACCGCACTGTTGCTCTGCTTAGCTTGAGACCCACCGGCAGCACGGCCGTAAAGATGGCGCCGCTTCTCCATCCGGGAATTCGACGCAGCTGCCTGCATCCACGCCTACACTCTCTACAGCAAGTCCCTCAATACAACAGAGATGACCTAGTCTGAATTTAAGAATCATATTTATTTTTGATCGATTACTTCCAAGGTAAATCTCAAGCGTGATGCAGTTCTTGGCAAAAGCTGACAAACACAGACAAAGGCTCTTTGTATAGAGCATAACTAAACGTTTATTTTATTTACTTAGTTGAATATTAAACAAATATATATTCAACTCAGTTCAGTTTATTTTGAATGTTAATTTAAAACAATGTTAAATTGTTAAGCACTCGAAAACATTCACTTCAATTGGATCTGGTCTTTTGTCTGTTATAAAAGGCCTGAAACATAACCAACGTGGTACAACAGGCTTGCATCTTCTCTTTTCTTTTTGTAAAAGCATAACATGCACATGCTGCTGTCAAGTTTTATTTCTAATATTGTGGAGGAAATTCCCTGAAATGTAATTAAATTAACAAACACTTCAACTTGTGTTGCAGCATTGTTATCCAACATAAACAATTATAAACCACCTTGATGCAGTATAAACAATCAAAATATCCCAGATTTGTCAATATTGTTGTATACCAATACAACAGGTTACAGTTCTCAGTTTTTTTTATAACTGCACAAGTCAAACCATAACAATACAATACAACTTATTTTTGTACTAAGGACGGAAAAAACCTGAGATATTAAAAATTTTAACATTGCAGCTTATTTTTTAAGAAAGTAAACAAGATATCTAATCAGTCAGAAACAATTTTAGTGGTGCATGGTCTTGCAGTTCACTTTGTCAACCAGGGTTCCTACTCCATTTACTAAAGACATTGAAATTCCATAACTTTTCTTCCTGCCTCGACACTTTCTCTATCCAATATAGTAGAATTGCAAAACAAATTAAAAAAATGTGGAAGCATTTCATACCTCTGCCACAGTGAAATATCCTGGCCATCAGATCTTGAATTCCGTGACCATGGGCTTGTCTCTGACGACCTCCTGCCTCCTGTGTGAGAGGGTCTAGGCCATTTTTTCTTTGACAACTTTATCATTATGTGTCTTCTTGACCTCAGATAACAACAACAATCTTTCACCTTCGAGGCTGTCCTCGGTCTCTCCAGCAGAATAAAGAGGACAAAAAGGTTCCTCTGCCTTCCTCAGTTTTTTTACACCATAGGCAGGCAGACATTTATCTGTATATGCTGGAGGGAATTGATGCTCAGTTCTGGACACCCCAAGTTTATAAGCTTTGTCCTCTGGTTGGCCATCTTATACTTAAGGCTTTATTTTCCAGCCTTATAAACCACTGAAGGAGCTCTGTTCTCTTAAACATGGATGGGCCTTGATTAAAGCTTCAGCAACAGATTCAATTTCTAAATTTGAGGGATATGCTTTGAAACTGATGATTTCCTGTGCCAGACTTTCCAATATGTCCGATTCAAGTTTATGACCAGGGAACAGAAGAATCCCGTTTGATATGAAGGCCTGGTTTGCACTTCGAAATTGCATCTCCACATAATATGTAAAGTTTGGGATTTCAAATTCTGTGGGCCAATGAGATCGAGCAGTTTGTGAATCAGAGGAGAGGATTATTGTGTCAGAAGATGATGATGATGATTTTTCTTCCTCTATCTGGTTCATGCTGCCTTGGCTGAGGCTTAGAGTATCTGCCAGAAGTGGAAGATTTTAACTTTACTCTTGTCTTGAGTGTTGCATATTTGGTTCAGGTTAACAAACTCATTATCAAAGTCACTGTCCATGTACTGGAGTCTAGGGTCCCCCTCTACATCAAACTGAGATTTAATCACATTTAGAATATATTGATAAAGCCTGATTCTATGGTCAGCCTGATTCTATGGTCAGTTTTTAAGCATTGTTGGAACCAAGGAATATTTGCAATTTTACTGGTGCAACCATCATCTAAATGTGTCAGTCTGAAAAGATCAAATAAAAAATCTAAAGTCATTAAATCTGTATAAATTAAAAGCCTTAAAATTAGGAATCACCCAACTGACTTGGATCAGATATAAAACCAACAGGACACTGAAGCAAACACTGAGAAATCCACAGGCATAAGTCAGTGACATGCTGATAGTAGAATGGAAATGTACTGTAATGTAGCCTTTAAACCTCAGAAGACAACACTTATGCCATAGTCATATTACAATACCCCAAATCCCAGACAATATCTAGTCTCATATACATTCCTACTGAAATCCCGTGTGTCCTTAAGTACAAATATCTGTATTATCTTTTGAATTCAGGTAGGCCATCAGTATATCCACAGATGACTTTTATTTCCTTTCTGTAATTGATCCCCTTGCAAACTGCGCTGTTAGCCATGTTTACTTCTGCCATGTTTGGGTACATCTGCTGGAGAGGCAATGATACATCACCTTTGAGAACTTCAACAGGCACAACAGGTTTCTGTGGACGTGATGAATGTCGGTGATACATAATCTGGAATTTTCTTGACAGCGTTAGAGCAACATTGTTGAAACACTTGGTGTGATGGCAACCTCTTGCGTTTGCCCTCAAACCGGATGGTCCAGACTCCAACTAGAGCACCGAAACATCAGGTCATGTGAGGTTAGTGCTCTAAGAAGCAATGCTTGCGGAGAAGTTTTTGGTTGGGAAATACTTATTGTTCTGTGGTCTGTGGTCAGATATTTTGAACTGAAAATATCCCATGGATTCTTCTGTATGAATCTGGACAACAGCAAGTTCCAATATCTCTTTTAAATCCAAAATGATCTCAAACACTGGTCAGGTATAACATCTCCAATCATGAAAGGCAGAAATCTTATGAGAGTTCAATTTTCAGCAGCATTGCCACCTATTGTGTTTTTGCTTATGTGACAGGGTGGACCAGGAAGTGGGAAGTTGGGGGGCGGAGCATAGCTTTTAAAAGCCAGAGGGAGCAAATCTGGGCTTTTCACTCCACCTGGGTGCAAAGGGCAAGCGGCAGCCATCATACTTGAGCGGTTAAGCCGAATTTGTGTTTGGTGCGCAGACAAAGGTAAATGTATACTCTGTCTGTCATAAAAGCAGTGTGGCAAATAACGACCATATCCTTTTACATCCAAGTAGTAGCTACAGTCATCAGTCATCACCTGCTGGCCTCTACAACTAAGAGAGTTCTTTTTGGAATGCTAACAAAGGTAACTTACTTAAGGTATTAATTTGAATAATAGTGATCGTCATATTGATTGTGGAATGTGTGTGCTTTTTAGTGATCTGGATGCTACTGAGTCGCCACCCACTGTTTTTTCCCTTTTTGTTCAGTTTTAGGCTGTGTATTAATTGTTTGGGCCTGTATAGGATTTTCGGACCGTGTCAATTTGACATGCTTTCAGTTTTCTTCGGGTCAGACAACAATAATCCACAAGAAATGTTTACCTTGTTGACATGTTTCGGCTGCACCTGCAAGCCGTCCTCAGAACTGTCACCGGTGGAGTGGGTGACGTGCCATTAACAGCTGTTGTTACTTCCTGTAGGCGTGGCCAGCCTGTACAGACCGCACAGGTCTGCCAGACTGGCCACGCCCCCCGACGCCCGTTGGTTTCTGGAGGATGCTGTCCCATGTGGGTGAAAGGAGAAATGTTCCTTCATCTCTGTTGATAGTTTCCGTGCCTCGCTTCCTGATTTCCATTGCCTCCTTTATCCAGCGCTTGAATTTATTGGTTTCGGATCCAATGATGTGTGCCCCATCCCAGTCCATAATGTGGTTATTTCTTTTGCAGTGATCTGTTATGGCCGACTTCAGGTTTTCTTGTTCCGCTTGGTCTTTTTTTGTTCTTGTGAGTCTCCTTGTTGTTTCTTTTTCACACTCTGTTTGGTGCTCCTTTTTTCTTGTGCTGAAAGCCCTTCCTGTT
>JABUIW010000027.1:0-14134 GCA_013363375.1 Menidia beryllina | reverse complement strand
TAGATATTTTTTCCCCTACTTTTACTTTTACTCCACTACATATTTTTGATTATTTCAATACTTCTACTCCGATCGATTTTTCACGGGCTGAATCGTTACTCGTTACTGAAATGTAAACGTAATGATAGATAGCTCCGTCAGGGTTTGGGAAGCTGGCTCCTCATTGGTGATTTTAACGATCAAGCATAGCCTTTTAAAAAAAGCCTCCCGAAAGATTGTTAATTATAGGCTTCAAAAATTCCCCATCTAATCTAAAGAAGCATATCAAGGTAAATTAAAAAATACAATGACATATAAGCTAGTAAATAAGCGCTAGTTCCGTTCTCCCTGTTCATTCAGGACGTAGCAGCTAACGCAAGCTAAAGCTAACCTAGCTGGCTAGCTGTATAGTAACGTTAGCTAAAGCTAGGCTAGCTGGCTAGCTGTATGCTACATGCTAGCATAAAGGCTCAGCTCAGGATTCTGACTCTGGAATAATAAATAATAGTAGATGAAGTGCTGTTGATGCTAATGCAGATGTAGTTTTCTGTTTTTTGTAAACACCTGAATGGCCTTTCACACGTTTGAAATAAAAACAATATCTATAACATTTTTGACTGCCTTTTTTAAATATACACAGTACTTGTACTTTTACTTATACTTGTACTTTCGATACTTGAGTAGCAATTTTTGAAATACTTCTACTTGCAATACTTAAGTACCCAAAAAATTGAGTACTTCCGTACTTCCACTTAAGTATGGTGTTGAAAGAATACTTCTACTTTTACTCAAGTAATTTTTATTACATAGTACTTGTACTTCTACTCCACTCCTCTACTCCAGTACTTTAAACATCTCTGGTCAGATCTCCCTATATCTCTAATTGGTTGTGTAAACATAATTAAAATTAATATCTGGCCAAAATTCTTGTATCTTTTTCAATCTTTGTCCCCCTCCTACCCTATTCCCTAAATTGAAGGAATTAATAACTCATTTTATTTGGAATAACAGGCGCCCTGTCATGTCTGGGGGAATGCCTGGTGTGTCGTCATATCTTGATTACCTATTGTGTACACCTGGGGTTCCCCTCCCTCATGTGTTTAAATAGTCCTTGTTTCCCTTGTCCTGTGCCAGTGTGTTTTCGTCATTTTGAGTTTTTCGTCACCTTTCGTCACTTTGTGTTCGTGTCCTTTGTTCGTTGCCACGTAAGGTTTTGATTTTTGCACTTTTGCCACAGTCTTGTTTTTTGTGCCATAGCCTTGTTTTTGTCACAGTTCTGCCATAGTCTTGTTAACTTTATTCAGTATTTTTGCCATAGTCTTGTTTTGATACTTTGCCACAGTTTTGTTCACTTTATTTGATACTTTGTTCATAGTCTGGTTAATCTTGATTTGATACTTTGTTCATAGTTTTTGTCACAGCCTTGTTTTTTAACTCATTGGCTGCCAAAGACTTCTATAGACGTCAATTCAAATACAACCGTTCGCTGCCAAAGACGTCTACAGACGTCTTTTATGTTTTTCAATGCGAGTGGCTTGGAGGACGATCGGGTAAAGCTTTTCCGTAAATATCGGCTTCCAGACAGAGTATGTACTAACAACTTTACCCTCTAGGTAGCTGTGCCACTTTTGATGGGGTATTAGCATAGATTGTAGGCAAATAAAAAAAAAATGCAATGGTTCGCTATGCGAGAAATGGCGCCTGTGAGACGCAAGTCGAGGAAGAACGGAATAAGGTAGAAACACATTTTTTTTTCCTGATGAAGAGAGTCTACTCTTTCTTTTGGTGTGTTCGGTGTTTACATAGTCATAGCACAAACTATTCTGTGGCTCTTGAAAATCAGTCAAAATGCTCAAAAAACTCTGGCAATATGGGACTCTCTGTTCTGAAAATGGCTGGCAGTCAATGAGTTACCTTTGTCTGCATCCACTCCTTTGAGTGTGTTTTTGTTCCAATAAACCCTGTTTTCACCAATCTCCGCATCTGAGTTCCCCTAAGATCCACCACCTTTGACACGCCCAAGAATAGGGATGTCCTCAATTTATCTGCCATATGATAGAGGGGGCCTACAAGTGTCAAACTTTATTGGGCAGTCCAGATCAAGGCAATCATGTACTGGTTCTCAAATGAACCTAAAAATTTCTGGGTTGAAATAGAAAATTGCACCACATGCACCTTGCCACTAAAATTATTCTTATTTTCTGATTCATTAAAAAACCTGTAAAAGAATACACACAACCCCTTTGTTAAAAACTCCATCATAGTCTGGCATAAAGTGCAATCACATTTTGGTACTGACCCAGATCTGTCAGGGTTCAACCCAATTTGGGAAAGCCACCAATTTCCAGCAGGAAGAAACAACTGAGGGTTCAAATCATGGGCAATGAAAGGCATTAGTAAAATTAGGGACATGTACAATGCAGGTAAGGTATTGTATAGCTTTGAGGAATTACATGGTGCTTACAATATACCCAGGAACCACTTCTTCAAATATTTGCAAATTAGAAGTTATATTTAGAAAAAATAGAAACAACAGACAAACAAACCACCACTGTCCAGTCTTGAAGAGGCTGTACTAAATCATATGCATAGATGTTGTCAGGTTTCTGTTACTAATAGCTTAATTTTGAAAATCTCCAATGAACCTTCAAATGACAAGAGAATGAAGCGGTCCAGTGACATGGACACAGAAATTTCAGAGGACGAATGGAAAATGGTGTGTCACACAGCACAGACTTAAACTATCATTACCAGATTTAAACTTATACAGTATAAATGGATTATGCGTACATACTGTGTATGACTCCTTCCCTTTTTCACCGCTTCAACAACAACAACCATGACCTCTGCATTAAGTGTGATCTAGAGGAGGGCAAACTTTATCATTGCCTTTTCACCTGCCATAAAATTAGGGAATTTTGGGAAAAGGTAATAGAACGAGTCTCTGACATTAGCTCCACCAGACTGCCTGTCTATCCTAAGTTGTTTATCCTTGGACTTGTCCCAACGGACTTAAGATTGTTGAATGTAGAGAAAAAGATGGTATATACGGTATGTGCTCACCACACTGTATCGCTTTCTCATGGAAAGCTATGGAAGCACCGTCTATCAATGTTTGGTTCAAGACCCTGTCTAACACTCTGGCCATTAAAAAATAAGAAAAAATTACTGCAAGTTGGCGGGAGCTGTATACAGCTGCAGCCTTTCAGGGCGCAGTAACACTGTAAGAATAACCAAGGTGTTTTCTACTTTTATGTGATTCAAATGTCCCATAAATATTTGTCCTAAATTTACAATCCTTGAACATGCAGGGGACTTTTTCATTGGATTTGAGATGCAAATCTTTATAAGTGAAATATTCCTTTTCAGAGGCTACTCTAGGGAAGACTCAGAAAAGGTACTCTTAGTGCTTTCGCTGAAGTACTTCTGCACTCCTCCTCTGAAGTGCTGTGATCCTGGTACTCTAAATAGAGTACCTGTACTATTATCACAATAGTACTGCCTTGCACTGAAATAAGCGCCGTTACTCTTTTCTCAAAAGTAAACCCCTTTTATGGGCACTCACAGGTCCGGTCAGGCAAAACCAGTCGTGGGATCCTGTTTGTGACGCCAAACTGTTGTGGAAATTCTAAAGCAAAGGTCTGAGTAAGTGAGTAAGAGATTGGAAATGTATTAAAGGGAAAAGAACTTCATGAAGTGAGAGCAACCAGCACGTGCCATGCAACGTATCAAGCTGCTCCAAAGTAAAACAAATCATAGAGCATTTTATACCCTCCTAAGTCTAAAATGAGACATAAAGTCTGTCCTTCATCCTGCATCTGTATTAAACAATCCTCAAGAAGACATAATTAGACAAAATATGAGGAGATTTCCTCTGAGACCTTGAAGGAGGAAAGAGCCCCATGAGAAGGAGAAAGAACCTTTAAAATATGAAATAGCTGAAAGTTACCAGAGAGAAATTAAGGAAAATGGTTATACACATTGATTTCCCCCACACTCTACACAAATGTAACCTGAGGGCATTCCAAGACTTATATGTACATTGGGAACTAATAAATGGGCAAGGATTTGGGTGCCAGCGCCCATATTGTGGATGTTTAAACCTGTAATGTTTAAGCAACTGGCTATTTAGTTGAGGTGTTTGAACTTCAACCTTTACACTGCAACATTCAAATCTGGGAGGGGCAAAAAACAAAACAAAAACAAAAAAATGTAAAACCTAAAGGAGATATTTGTAAAAGGACACTCAACTTGTTTTAACATACAACGGGCAATCTCTGCCGTCTCATTCACCCATCAATGAGTGAAAAAACAGCTATCACACCCTCCATCCATCCATCCATTATCAATACCGCTTATTCCCTGATGGGGTCGCGGGGGGAACTGGAGCCTATCCCAGTGGTCAACGGGCGAGAGGCAGGGTACACCCTGGACAGTCCGCCAGTCCATCACAGGGCCACACACAGGACATACAAGGACAAACAACCACACACACTCACATTCACACCTAGGGGCAATTTCCCCAATCTCCAATCAGCCTAACATGCAGGTTTTTGGACTGTGGGAGGAAGCCGGAGAACCCGGAGAGAACCCACGCAGACACAGGGAGAACATGCAAACTCCAGCCAGAAAGGTCCTGGTTCCCCCGGGATTCGAACCCAGAACCCTCTTGCTGGGAGGCACACCACTGTGCCGCACGCTATCACACCCTGATGTTCAAAAAAGAGGAGCCATAAATTAATGTGGTTCATTACTTGTTTTTAACTGATTCGCTGCCAAAGACGTCTATAGACGTCTTTTATGTTTTTCAATGCGAGTGGCTTGGGGAACTATCGGCGAAGGTTTTTCCGTAAATATCGGCTTCTAGACAGAGTATGTACTAACAAATTTACCCTCTAGGTAGCTGTGTCACTTTTGATGGGAGATTAGCATAGATTGTAAGCTAATAAAAACAAATGCAATGGTTCGCTATGAGAGAAATGGCGCCGGTGAGACGCAAGTCGAGGAAGAACGGAATAAGGTAGAAACAAAATCTTTTTTCCTGATGATAGAAGAGAGTCTACTCTTTCTTTTGGTGTGTTCGGTGTTTACATAGTCAAAGCACAAACTATTCTGTGGCTCTTGAAAAATCAGTCAAAATTCTCAAAAAACTCTGGCAGTGAGCGACTCTCTGTTCTGAAAATGGCTGGCAGTCAATGAGTTAAGAGAACTAGAAATCGAAAAACTAAAAACCCCTAATCGGAAGAAGAACAAGAGGATGAAGCTGTTTCCTTTAAACCTGCTTTCATTTCAGTCCTATCCATGGCTTCATGCACTCAAAGTAAAAACATAACAAAAAGCAAAACAAAACTTTAATGATTTGGCTAGGGGGCACCCTTAATAATTCATAGTGTGCGTAAATAGGCATTAGTTCTGCCCTACTGATTTGATACTGATCAGTGCCACAGTGACACAGCCTACCATGCCTCAGGTCCATAAATTGATAACTTTCCAATGCGTTTTTTAAAAAACAATTAAATCCAACTAAACGACTTCTACTTGTTATTCTTCTTTGAGAGAATATGAACATTTTTTACATAGTACATATTGACCCCGATATATCGGCAATATACTTACATATATCTCTATGGCCAGTCAAAAAATTAATAAGTTGCATTGTGCATAACTCTAATCGGCGAGAGGGTCCGATTAGAGTTAACTTTTAGAAATTCAGTGAGGGGAAAAAGGGGCACTCTCAATTTTGTCATTTGTTAGCGAGTGCTAGCAGCAGCACCGCAAAGAACAAGAAAGGCAGTTGGCAGTGGCGGCTGGTGACAAAAAATCTTGGTGGGGCTGGTGTGCCAATAGATTTCCCTGCCTAACCCAGTACATGCATTAAAGTTAAAAGTCATAAAATTACTACAATTCCACAATAAGCATTTAATTCCCTTATCAGATTCAGCAGTTTACAAATACAGTTAACCATTTAAAGCTATATTAGGTCTTATTTTGGAAAGGAACAGTATGAAATACAACACTCAATTTCACTATTTGTCACCAAACACACAAAGTAGGCACACAGGTGGTTAGCTTAACACGGTTAGCTTAACACAGTTTTCCACATGAACTCGTGATATTTCATGTCTCTTAATTGTTCAGAGATGTGTTCTAAGTCTGTTTGTCCAGACTGTGTCCACGTCAAATCACTCCGGTCACTTTTAAAAGGATGCGGGAAAAACAAAAAAGTGCATTGTCCGTCCCACAGGCTGTCAGCCAGGGCTTACGCTGGAACCAGCTCCTGTTAAAGGCCGACTGTAGGACTTAGCTTTTTCATTTGTTCGTTGCGTTAAATGTATTTCGGGCTGTCAAGTCCCAGCTCCTTTACATTGAATTTTTCCACCATTGTCCTTCTCACGAAAGGAGATCTCAGTAAATATCTCACTGAATTATGTGAAAGCTGCTCTTCAACTGTGGTCGTCGCCGTCATCTCTACGTCACTGCCTGACTGACCACTCGCTATATGTCTATATAATTTCGGCGATGCTGATTGGCCAAATATTTATTCATCTTCCCTAGCAACATTTTTCAATTGGTTATTTCGCTGCACTTCTGGGGCGCTTGGGGCTAGCGCCCCAGAAGAGAAACGATACGTTCTGTGGGTGGAAATGCACTGTTGAATGAGTCAACTGGTGGAAGTGTTGTTTTAATAATTCAAATTACATGTAACCACAAACTATTAAGTAAAACTGACATTGATTATACTTTTAATATATATATATATATATATATAAAAATATATATATTATGACTTTCCCCCTCCACATCTGGGGGGGCGGCGCCCGAGCGCTCCCTATGGGCCGGCCGCCACTGGCAGTCGGAGTTAAGCACTGGAGCTACCACCGACTGTCACCGACAACTAAAGCCTTGACTGATAACCAGTATGAGTTATTTTTCCAATGATGATGGACCAATTGCACTGGGCATCGATCTGATGGGCACCAGACCTCAACTTGTTTATTTTAACATTCCACTAAGCACCTCTACCCTCTGTCTTTCTTTTGGGTCACACCATCAGTAGCGATGGCTTTCAGGATCTGTCAGACTGGGTTGTCAGTCACTGACATCCCTGACAGCATTTTGAAATGCTGAGCTGCCACAGAACGCACAGCATTAGCACTGACAAAAGGCATCAAAGGCACACGTCTTCAAGACAGAGATTGTTGATTTGCAAGCCTAAGGCTGAAGCATGTTTCTGTTTTTCAATAGTCCCGCCTTCACTCTTTTTTTCCCCAATGATGTATCTGCATTAAGCCATTCAGTGCAAGTAAGATAAGTCCTCTTACTTTTTCTTGAGTGGAATATTTAGTCCTCTCCAGTTTTCAATTACTTCTTCATCAGCTGAAAGGATGTTTGTTGAGTCATCGATTTCCACAAAATTTCAGAATCAATTTTTGTCTTTGCTTCAGCAAAGTATGTAGTCATGGATGCAGTGCTGGTATCTGTAACTTTTGGTGATCCAAACGTTTCCTCTTCGCTTTACTTACCACTCAAGTACACTTACTACTATAGTCATACACACATACTATTATACTTTCTAACAAACACTACTATAGTCACACAGCTCCTGTTATCTATGACTGTAGTCAAACTACAGTCATAGATGCACACACTATCATACTCTCTTACAAACTATTATAGATACACACAATGAATATCATTTCTTTAAACATTCACTACTATGTTGCTGCGAGTATAATAGTATTGTAAGAGAGATTGATTCAATTCAACTATCACCCTTCACTCCTTTACCTTGGCCTGGGATGGTCTGCAGCCCTCTCCAGACTTCCTTGGCATTGTTCTACTCCAGCCACCTCTCCAGTTTCTTCCTCTAGCAGTCCTTCCCCTTCCTGATCATATGGCCGAGTTCTTTCTGGAGTCTGTGTAGCTCCTCTTTGTCCCCGAAGTGAAGACCCTGTTCTTGTCATTCAACAGTACTTTAGCAATGGGCTTCCAGGTCAAGGAAGAGGTAAGGTAATTTAATAAAGTAAAATTACCCAGGGCTCTGCAATGAAAAAAAATGTCTGTGCAATTCATTCATTTGCAAACTATCACAACTGCTATACCTTTACCAGTAGCATATTTGAAGATTAAACAGCACGTTCCGTTTTAAACCAGTACAGGTCGGGTTAACCTGTGTTTCTGAGTTGTATTGAATGCAGCCTCACTTACTGGAAGTTTGGTTGTCAACGGTGACTGCGACCACAAGTGTTTCATGTGGCCAACAGCTGTCTGATGTATAGTTGCATTAAAAACTGCATAACAGACATAACTACCAATAATTATTATAGTTTACAATTAACAATTTCTCTTCTCTTATTTTAATTTGATAAAGTATTTCAGTGCACATTTTATTGTGCATATATTATTGCTGTAGGCTATCTGTCTTTATACCAATGGTTTGATTTTATAGATTTATATATGTGGATTTAAACAAGGCTATGATGGCTAGTCTTGAGAGCCATGTGTATGTAGCCCATTAATCAAATATTGTTTTAATTAGTTTCTTCACGAACATTCATGCTAGAAACTTGATGGGAATATGGATTTGCTATATATTTAGTTCAGTGTTCCAATTGTTTTTGAATGGGCCAATGATCATTTATTTCAATCTTTTTCATTTTACATACAAAATTATTTCTTACAAATCTATCAAACAGTACTTTTTGTTCTGATCAATTTTATACTTAGCCACAGTGTTATACGCTGCTATGTTTTGAAGAAACTAGCTTTGATAATGTTATCATATTTTACGCAGAAAACTAGGTAATTGTAACACTATTGATTTTTATTTCTTCTCAGGGTATTTGAAAAACAACATTTTAAACATTTTGGCAATATTACAATTTGTCTGCCATATTTGTACAATTGGAAATGCATTGGAATGGCCTTCAAACTTGTCTACTACTTTTACTAACTTCACATAGTTTCAGCTCAGACATCATTGCACTTTTAAAATGTTTTATGAAATCCACAAACACATTCCTATGGTGCGAACGCAGATTACACAGGGTGTTACATGTCCAGGCGGACTGTTTTTGTTTTCCTTCCCCCCTCCATTTTGTTTCCTTCCCAGGTAGCTGGCAGCTGGGAACACTTCACCCTGAGTGGATCCAAGCAGGATAAAAGAAGCTCACCTGGAGTCTGAGGGGTGGTATATTGCTGGCAGGACCTGCATTTTCTTTGGGAGGCTGGATTACCAGTGTGACAGCTTGTCTGAAGGTTTGTGGTGGGAGATTGTGGGCTGGGTAAGTTAGGGTACCCTGTACACCTTCATCATGCAGGTGAATTTCTGTTAGATACCCTAGGTAAGTAGGTTGGTGCCACTCTTGTATTATTATAAATCTTTGTTAGCTCAGAGTAGCAGGGTTTTCTTTTATTTTGCTTTCTTTCAGAGGTACTGTTAGTTAGGCCCTGTTTTGTTTTGCTGATTACTTTGATTTGGCACAACCTAACGGCCCCCTTCTCCCCCACAGTTGTTGAGCCTTTGTCTTTTTTTGGAGACGAAATAAACCTTATTCTTTTCACTTTACAAAGACTCTGCTTTATTAAGGGTGCCAAGTTCTCTCCTCCCTACCATTGGTGGGGCAGGGGATGTAACACAGGGGTCACACAAACCTTGTAGTTCATGAACTGGAACTAAATGTTCTGACTTGTTTTGTTGTGTAAGTGTGACAAGTTGTATATGACAATTGATTTCTACATACAGTCTATGTTGAGCTAAACACAATTCAGTTGAAAAGCTAATTTCAGTTTGATATCATAGCTTCTATATCTATTTTCAGAATATGTAATAGAATAGGTAATACAGATCCTTATCTGTGTGGTTGAATCGTTCGTCAATCTGTTGGTAATGCCTAGGGGCTCCAGTAGGGGGATCGCGCTCCTCTTCCTCAGTCAATACAGACGAGTGAAGGAAGAGCCGCCTGTGTGTGTTTTCTTCATCCTTCTCCCGCTACTATTCCCTTTTTAAGGGCACAACATAAGTTCTGTGAAATCTGTCTGTAATTTCTTGTCCTGCACCGCCACCTACTGGATGTCACATACTGAGCTTTTACTGCACATTGTTTTTTTGCTATTTATATTTTTTAGAGACGTTTTCACTCTATGATGTGTTTGTGCTTTAAGATAGGGTCAATATTTAATTGCTGGGCAGGCCATTTCTGTCAGCCTACTGCATGGCGATCCTCCGCCAGGATTCTTTACATGAGCGCTGTGCGCCCCATCTGGTCGGTGACAGTTCCATGATAATGTCTTTTCTGGAGGACACTGTTGATGCTGACCTCAATGAGAAAGTAAAAAATGTCCGAATATTAAGTGAGTAAATAAACACTATATTCAGCTGTGCTATTGCGTTTTTTTCTGTCTTTATATCATGTGCTGCTTTTAGGTATCTAAAAGTACATCTTTTGCAGGGTGTCTTAGGCCATTGAAATGCATTGAAGAGAGAGATCTGTTGGTACAAGATATTCTCATGTGATGTGCACAGAGTACCTGTGGCTTTGTAACACAACTCTGAAAGTTTTTATTGTAAAGATGACCGTTGGCTTTTACAACAGTTTCATCCTCAAATGCAAGGCCATACATACGATGAATAACAATGAATGGGACACTTTCATTTAAATAAAATAAGAGACGGTTTCAAACAACCCATGCAGTTAGCAGCTAATTAATTTCTGTAGTGTACACTGTCCTTACAATTACATTACAATTAACTTTTATGAATTTCTAATTATAGATAGATGTAATGTAATTTGTAATGTAAACTTTTGCCGCTGTCTTTGCCAGGACTCCCTTGAAAAAGAGATTGTTAATCTCAATGGGACTTTTCCTGGTTAAATAAAGGTAAAAAAAATAATTAAAATAAAATAAATAAAATAAAATAAAAAAAAAACATTCTCATCATATATATAGGCAGCAAAACAACTTTTGCTAGATATTGAAACAAGATTAGTCGTTTGAAGGATTTCATTTTGTTTTGCTGAGTTAAAGAGGCACTAAAAACCCTTGGTGTCCTGAATGCCATGGGGATGTACCCGGAAACTTTTAGATGGTTGATGGTTAGCTGGTTGATAGTTGGCTGTGTTCACAGCTCACTGAAGGGATCAGATTTTCCAAATTAGACTTTCTGTACCTGGAAGAAAAAGGAGAATGGTACATGAACGTGTTGTGCCATTTTGGAGAGATTACTTGCTGGATGTTGAGGTTAAATAAATAAATGTTAGTGTTTCATATGGCTCTGTCTTAAGACAAAGCATATATACCCATTTATGTGATATTTTATGTACATTGTCATATGTTTTTTTCTGTGTAGTAGAGGAGGGCAGAGCCTCAAAGTTAAGCGATGTCTTAGCCTTTGCAACTGATGCAAGCATCATCCCACCAGTTGGCTGCTCCCCTCAACCAACAATTGATTTCCAACATGATCAGTCTGTAACCCCTGGATACGGCTCCCAACTAATGCATCAACTGTCTGAAACTGCCACTTTGTGACACATACACAGTACGTCTCTGCATTAGAAAATACTCAGGGTTTTGGTGGAGTAATAATGCTGAATTTAGGAACACTGTTTTCCCTCAGATGGTCAGTTGAAACCTTTTTATTCTTGGGGCTGACCGTTTGTATCTTATTACAGTCAAAATATATAATACTTCCCATTATTACTCCAAAAATGAGCAGTTCTCACAAAACAGGATTTTTGTGTTACTTCAAGGTGACGGTTCAAAAAGTGTTTTTAAGTGGTTCTTTTTCTTTCTTTTTTTTTTTTTTTTTACCTTGTCCATTATGGCAGCAGAACTGAAATCTGAGTACCGTGCTATGCTGAACACATTTGCTTTGGCAAGGGAGGCTTGTTGGTAAGAAGCGCCCTTGATTACCCAAAACTGTTTTATTTATTTATTTTTCTTACCAAACTTTACACGTGTCCAATAATGCCAAAACTGACAAAGGGACAGGGAAGAAAGAAACATTTTAAAAATCTTAAAAGGAATAAAAGGAGAACGATCCATTAGATAAAAGGCAAGAAAAAAAAAGACAACAAAACCACACAACCAGCTGTTATGTCTGTACAAAAATAAACTTTTTCTTGTGGGCAAATGAACCTATAGGAGCTCCTGTAAATGGACACAGGGAAGAAAAAAGAACAAACAAAAGCAACAACACTGGTAGCAGGGACATTAGTGAGCTTCTGAGAACTGTGCAGCAACTGTACAGTAGATTAACGGGGCGTGTGTCTGGGTAACTGACCAGCCCAGGTTTCCCGGATTGTGCTCAGTTATGGTGCAGGGGGGCCACCAGCCGAGGCCCCCCCCACCAGTGCTCCGAAGAGGGAAGAAAGTGCGCCTAGACTCAGTCCACCAGCAGCCACCTGAGCACAGATCCAAGGAAGACAACCACAAATACAACCGGGCACCAACCCAGAAGGAAACCAGGGAAGCCCCCCAGAAGAGTGTCACACATAGGTCAGTGGCCCCCAAGAACCATGAGTGACAGCGCACAAGCCCCTACCAGACACGGGCCCCCAGACACAGGCTGAGAACTGGAACCAAAGCCCCGCGAGCCCAAGCCCCAACCACCAAGTGTGGTGGTTAGCACTGTCGCCTCCCAGCAAGTGGGTTCTGGGTTCGAATCCTGGGGGAACCAGGGCCCTTCTGGGTGGAGTTTGCATGTTCTCCCTGTGTCTGCGTGGGTTCTCTCTGCGTTCTCCGGCTTCCTCCCACAGTCCAAAAACCTGCATGTTAGGTTGATTGGAGATTGGGGAAATTGCCCTTAGGAGTGAATGTGAGTGTGAGTGGTTGTTTGTCCTGTGTGTGGCCCTGCGATGGACTGGCGGACTGTCCAGGGTGTACCCTGCCTCTCGCCCGTTGACCACTGGGAAAGGCTCCAGTTCCCCCCGCGACCCCAACAGGGAATAAGCGGTATTGATAATGGATGGATGGATGGATTGCCTTCCGTATCTTACTTAGTATAGACCTCTAAAATGTAGTATTCAATTGTTAAATAAAATGAAATATCAGAATCAGTTTATACTTTACTGGTCCACTACACAAAACTTATATCGAGATTCAACCACACAAACTCATTTTGAATTACTCAAATTAAGTTTAATTTCTTGATGTAAGAAAAATACACAGCACATTTGTTAGTTCATTGTTTGTTTTATAAGATCAAATGCAGAAACATCACCAAGTATGCTTCTTCTATTAATTCCGTGAGTAGTTTTTCATCTGCATATCCTCAAAGTTGCATTCACAGTCTCTGCATTTACTTTAGGCAAAGCCAAAACCTTCTTTAAAGCCTGCAAGCTCATGTTGAGCAAGTGTATCTCCACATACAAGCTGTAACAGCACGCAACAAGTCCATTTCACCATGATGCATTTTTATTTTAACAGCATTGTACAGCAGATCTTTAAGAATTCTTTTTAAAATAGCATCAACACCACATTTAGACACATCATTAGATTTTGTGATAGATTTTGTGATTGCAGCTAAATTAGACCTAAATTTTGGATCAATATTGCCTTAACTATAATAAACCATTAATAACTTATTTGAAGAAGCATGTGGCACTATGGATTACAAATTTCTATTTCATCTGAGCACAGATTGATCTGCAAACCATTGGGCCTTAAAGAATTTAAAGGATGAGATATAAAGAGGGCTCCATCAGAAAAGTCATAAAAGAATCCTTTTCTTCTTCTCTGTTGTACAGTGTTCAACATGGAGAACATTCTGGAATTAGACACCAGCTGCTTTATACTTTCAATTAGTGGCACATAGTAAATACATTACGTTTTTATGGCCATGACCTTAGAACTGCCTTGCTTAACTACACCAATCTTCTGAGAATTGGGTTTTATTGCCAAGTAGGTTTACACATACAAGGAATTTGCTTTGGTGAAAGCACCGAGGCAGCCATTTTCGGCGCCAAGACATCTTCAGAACCAAAAAGAATACGCTGGGAAAGCAGTTGCGGGGAGAGGGGGGAAAAAAAAGGCCCAATGCCACGCCCCCTGCAGGGGACGTAGCAGTGATTTAAAAAAAACACCTCTTACACTGAAGCACAGATACAGTCAATCACAACATCAAGGACACATAGGGAGGGAGGGGTGGGGGGGG
>JABUIW010000026.1:1861493-1876234 GCA_013363375.1 Menidia beryllina | reverse complement strand
GGGGGGGCACGGTCTTATACACTTTCAGAGCAGAACTGCAGCTTTCAGGCTACAATTTGTGAAAAGACTCCTCACTGGGCCTACAGTTATTGGCTGGAACATTTTGTGCTGCACAATCCTAAGAACTTGTGGGGGGTTGGGACTTGATAAGTCACTTTTTCTGACAGTGCCACATAGGGTAGACAGTACTAAGTTGCCTCCGTTCTACCGTACCCTCTTGAAAGTCTGGGGCATGTTTCATGTGCAGAGGCAGGGGAAAGCGGCCTCCCTACACTGGCTTCTTCAAGAACCTGTGGTTGGCGGTGCAAGAATGGACATTTTCTCATCCTGCTTCCCTTCACTTCAGGGGAGACTTCTTGATTCAAAGATAGTGACGCTGAAGGATGTAGTGGACCTGGCAGGGTCGGACTTTCAAAATGTGAAGAGGTTTGCTGTCTCTGTGGGCCTCAGGTCTCTGCGTGTGGCTGCACAGCTCTTGGAGAAATGGCGTACCACATGCACTACTGTAGAAGCTATTTTTCGTATTTACGTTGGCGATAAGCTAAAATATGTGTGTTTTGATCATTCTGTGGTGCCCACCTGTCTACCATCTGTATCTTCCAAGGTTTGGACGTCAACAGATCAACTACCGGGAAAAACATGATAAGGGCATGACGTCCAATACTTTCCTATCCTAGCTTTGTACGTACACTGCTTATCAACTATCAGTCTAATAAAAATCGCCTGCTAGAGAAATGTGTGAGAGATTCGATGTGTGGCTGCGAGAAGCATTCTCGTGTCCATACTCAGTTTCTCCCTCCTCTGCAGTTGAGAAAAAACTTATCCTCTGTGTCAAGCCTTTTTATTCTGATGCCTCTTCCTGGGTCTATTGATTAATAACTAAACTCTTGATAGTGAGGAACTAGGAGTCGTATTTAGACCCAACAACTACGGATGAACTTGGGCTTCTTGGAGACTATTGTTCTGGATTGGGGCACCCAGATGTGTTCGACGACTTCCCTGGGATGGTAATTTCACCCATTTTGGATGAAGGTGCCGGTCTTCTCTTATCAGGCATAACTACAGTCGAGTTGAGTGCTGCCACTGGGAAAAGGTTTTATGAGGCTTGTGTGAAAGTGTTCAATAAAAAGTGTTTCATGGGTAGGGTTGACACACCCTGGCGTTCTGTTTTAAAATTAAGTGTGGATGTAAAACCTGAATGGAGAGCACTTTACAAACCACCATTGCCTAAGAGGGTGGGAGATCTGCAGTGGAGACTCCTTCATGGGGCAATTGCTGTTAATGATTTTGTCTTTGTTTTAAATCCAACTGTGGTTCAAGATTGTCCTTTCTGTTCTTAGAGGGAAACTGTGTTTCATGCTTTTTTGTACTGCTTGAGGCTGAGGCCACTGTTTACAGTATTGGAACGTTTGTTTAATTGTTTTAATGAGGATTTCTCCTCAGAGACTTTTATTCTTGGTTTCAGATATCGAAAACAAAGACAAAACGAATGTAAACTGTTGAATTTTATCTTAGGGGAAGCTAAAATGGCTATTTATGTTAGTAGAAAAAAACAGAATTGAAAAACAACCTGGAGATAATGCATTGACCTTGTTCCCTGCTCTGGTGAAGGGTAGGGTCTTGATTGATTTCCGTTTTTATAAACTGATGCAAAACCTAGAGACCTTTAAAGCTGTGTGGTGCTGTGGGCAGGCACTATGTACTGTTATTGATGACGATTTGCACTTCAGTCAATTTCTGAAGTTTTTGTTTTTCTTTTCTTTTCCTTTTTCTTTTTTTATAACTTTTTTTTTCACTTAATTAAATTGTATGAATCCTTCAGTATTTATGTAAGCCAATAAAGAATTGTTTAAAATCTCAATCTCTCTCTCTCTCTCACCCCCAACCGGTCAAGGCAGATGGCCACCCAACCTGAGCGATGTTTCTGCTAGAGGTTTCTGCCTCTTAAGAGGAAGTTTTTCCTTGCCTGTGTCGCGTAGTGCTTGCTCTTGGTGGGAATTGTTGGGCTTCTGTAAATAACTTCAGAGTAGGGTCTGACCTGCTCTGTTTGGAATAACTGTTGAGATAACTGTTGTTGTGAATTGGCACTGTATAGATAAAATTTAATTGAAAAATTTAATTGAAACGTGTTGAATCTTGAGAAAAACAGGATTCAGCGTGATTGTCTAGAGTTGAGTATTTTGGTAGGATAGACTTTTATGGTCGGTCCAGACTGGGTTTCTGTGCCTTCTAGCCAATGTCTCCATTCATTTCTCCAGTGTCTCGATGACCATTTATTGCAAGAATTTCTCTATCACCAACATTGTAAGTTCTTTTGAAAGGGTTGAACATTTTTATAAAAATGCACAGGGATGTAGCTTGTTATCTTGTCAGGATTTTTGAGAAGGGAGTGCACCGACACCACTGCCAGATGCATCGACTTCCAGGTAACAATGGAAATCAGGTTTGTGGGGAAAGAATTGGGGCCTGGGAGAATCTTTGTGTCAGTTCAGTAAAGCTTTGGTTGCTTCCTGATGTCAAGAAGAATGTCTTTTTGATGGAGGTGAGAAAGGTAAGAGGAGGTGATGATGCTAAAGTCTATAGAAGTTCGAACCTGAGGAGGCACAGGAGTTTCTGCATTTTTCTGTATGACTGTATGACAATTATGGATACCAAGCATTAAAAAATGCAAGGCTTTTTGAACAGAGATAATATGCTTTCTAGAATGATTTTTCTGCAGAAGTGAGAACACCAAAAAAGACTGGATCCACACTGGAAGACAGGGAGGTTGTTACATGATGCAATTTATGATTGAACTAATTTTTGTAGAGGAAGAAGCCTTGTTCTTACTTTATGAAGAGGGAAGAAAGGGGTACAGTATGTCGACAGATCTCCTTAGAAGGAGAAGACAGCCCGTTGGAGGGTGGACAAGCCAATGAGTACTGGAGGTGAGACACGGGTGGGTGTCTTGAGCCAGAGCAGCGAAATGCATGAGAATGAAATGCTGGAAGAGGGAATCTACGGGACGGAAGAACCAGCAGGGAGGATAAATGCTTATTATCCAACGTGCACCTTTTAGAGAGGGAAATCTGCGAGGAGGGAGGAGAGCAAGAGTAAATTCTACAGAAGAATCGTCAGGAGTGCACAAAGTGCAGTTATCACAAGTAATAGTTAACCCTCTGGTGTCTGTCTCCGAGAATCACCTCCTCTAAATACTGCTCTATGATGAGGCTCCACCTGCCAATCGCATTCTGGAGAGGAGGAGGAGAGATTAGAAACCAAACAAGCAGCTGCCTGAGGGTCCAACATTAATGATCAAAACATAATACATAAAAACATATTAAAGGCTTTGTGAAGTGTTCAGACATACAGTACTATGTTAAAGTCATGACTTTAGTATTGTATTTACTAAATTTAAATACTTTAGTATACTTTACTAAATACAATGCCACAATACAATGCTACAATACAATGCTAATACAATACTTTAGTATTGTTTTAGCATTCTCTTTATACTCTGGGTGTCAAAGGCCTTTCTATCCTTGATTTCTTCGGATAAATCGAGAGATGTTCAACTATGGAAGCTTGCCTTAGAAATTCAGACATTATGTAAATACACCTGACATGTAGGATGCCCAGTATAGTTTCTAAAATGAAAGTGAGTCCCTAATGCAAGGAGCCCAGATGATAAAGTAAAATACTGGGAGGTTACCAGTGGCGGCTGGTGAAAAAAAATCTTGGTGGGGCTGGTGTTACAATAGATTTCCCTGCCAAACCCAGTACATGCATTCAAATTAAAAGTCGTAAAATTAGTACAATTCTACAATGATGATTTATTCCCTTATCAGAATCAGCAGTTTACATATACAGTTAACCATTTGAAGCTATATTAGGTATTATTTTGGAAAAGAAAAGTATGAAATACAACACTCAATTTTACTATTTGTCACCAAACACACAAAGTAAACACACAGGTGGTTAGCTTAACACAGTTAGCTTTACACAGTTTTCCATATAAACTCGTGATATTTCATGTTACTTAGTTGTTCAGATATGTGTTCTAAGTCATTCTCTCCAGACTATGTCCACGTCAAATCACTCCGGTCACTTTTAAAAAGGATGCGGGAAAAACATAAAAGTGCATTGGCCGTCCCACCAGCAGTCAGCCAGGACTTACGCTGGAACCAGCTCCTGTTAAAGGGCCGGCTGTAGGACTTAGCTTTTTCATTGGTTCGCTGCGTTAAATTTATTTCGGACTTGTCAGGTCCCAGCTCCTTTACATTTAATTTTTCCACCATTGTCTTTCTCACAAAAGGGTGAAGATCTCAGTAAATATCTCACTGAATAATGTAAAAGCTGCTCTTCGACTGTCGTCGTCGCGGTCATCTCTACGTCACAGCCTAACTGACCAATAGCTTTGGGGCGCCAGCTCCAGGCGCCCCAAAGCCAATAATTTCGGCGATGCTGATTGGCCAAATATTTATTCATTTACCCTAGCAACATTTTTCAATTGGTTATTTCGCTGCACTTCAGGGGCGCTTGGGGCTAGCGCCCCAGAAGAGAAACGATACGTTCTGTTGGTGGAAATGCACTTGTTGAATGAGAGTCAATTGGTGGAAGTGTTGTTTTAATAATTGATATTACATGTAGCCACATACTATCAAGTAAAACTGACATTGATAATACTTTAAAAATATATATATATTATAACTTTCCCCCTCCACATCTAGGGGGGGCGGCGCCCGAGCGCCCCCTATGGGCCGGCCGCCACTGGAGGTTACGCATTGATTTTATCAGTTCTGTCTTAATTGATTTATATCGTAACTTGAGTGTTGTATGCAACTGCCACATTATACGATAATATTTTTGTGGGTATGCAAGAAGCTGTTGTTGGCATGTGTCGCATCAGTATGCATAAAATTAGTTTGCATCTGAACAAAAAAGAATAAATTACTAGGCCTCTCTTCCAATAATGAAATGTCTTGTTTGAGGATTAGATAGATGTCTTGGCATAAGCTTTAGAGAGCCTACAGTCTACCTGAGCCAAATTCATAAATAATCCATTGCCTTTGAAAGTCTTTGTACAAATTCTTAATCACGTTTAACCGTGTTTTAAACAACACATTTACCACATTCCCCTCAGCGACATCTGTGACCAGTATAAAGGCTCTCTGCTTCACTGACCTATTTAAAAAAATGAAATAATTGAAAAGATATAGTTTCAATAGATAAGTCTGTGGCGTACAATTATATACCATTTCAAAACCAACAAAAACAGTTGAATCTCTCGAGGGCATTCTCCAATTCAAAACTAATCTCATCATTTTAAGCTTGTGCAACATACCCCCCAAAATTGGGTCAGTACCGCTTTTATTACGTTGTAATATTCCCATGACACATAAAAGAAAATCCGAGGCTGAGTCACATTTAGTCTTTCATGCTCTCTTTATTGCTGAGAGATCAAGAACTCAGACCTGTCAGACAAGCTGTTGTACCCTCTTCTTGTACATGTGTTTATGCGTATTTGTGTTTATATAGCGCCAAATCTGTCAAATTGTGGATTTCAGGGAGGACTCAGTTGCGGAGGGGAGGTTCAAAAGGGTTTTAATGAACACACTCAAAAGGAGTGGATGACCAGACAAAGTTCAAACAAGGCAGACAAAACTATGAGAAAAGTATCAAAGCAAGATTAACAAGACTATGAACAAAGTATCAAATCAAGTAAACAGAACTATGAACAAAATATTAAATCAAAATCTCTCGTGACCGAGGCAAAAACAAAACCGTGAATAAAGTGCAAAATCAAAACTCTCTCTTACTAGGAGGAACGAAAACACACTGGCACAGGACAGGGGGGAACGAGGACTATTTAAACACACGAGGAAAGGGCACCCCTAGTTGTACACAATACAGTAGATAATCAAGGAAGACATGACTACACACCAGAAATTCCCTCAGACATGACAAAATCACTACAACAGTTATCTCAGCGCTTTTTACAGAAGCCCAACAATTCCCATCAAGAGCAAGCACTAGGTGTGATGTCCCTGTTATAACCAATAGTGGATTTGGTGGTAAGATAGTCTTGAAGACCTTGGTGAAAAATTATAACACTGATGTCCAGAAATTTTCTAGTTTGGGGCACAGTGAAGTAAATTTGCCTCTGCTTGGTTACATTTTTCACAGATGGGTGATATTTCTGGGAATATTCTGTGTAATTTTACTCTTGGGTGATGTAGCCTGTGTAGAATTTTAAAGTGGATCTGGCAGTGTCTAGCATTCAGGGAGCAGCTGTTAATATAGCTCAGGTTTTCCTTCCATAAGTCCTCCACTATAACTATGCCTAATATTTTTTTTCCCAGCTTTCCTTTATTTTATCCGTGTTCACTGGGTCTAGTTCTTAAAATGAATCATAAATAACTGAAACTGTGTTCCTCTCCCTTGTGCAATCCCCTAGACAGCGGTCTAGCTTGTCAGGGGTGGCATTTTCAAATTGGTCCAGATGTGTCCTTACAAAATGTCTGACTTGGAGATATCTAAAAAATTCACACTTTGGCAGATCATCTTTCTCTTGCAGTTGATGAAATAGTGCAAATGAACCATTAGTGTACAGATCACCCACACTGTGCAGTCCAATTTTTTTCCATCTATCAAAGCCTCCATGTACAATCGAAGGGGTTAATGATTTGCTCATATTGGGTATATAAAGGATAACTTCCTGAGGTTAAATTGTTCTGTTATATGCTTCCAGATTTGAATAGTGCTGCTGTAGCATGATCTTTTAAGGTGGATGGGAGAGATCACAATAGACATTACAACTGATCGAATAAGGGAAACAGTTTTTCCTCTCCATGTCCAGCCAGCTGTCAAGCTGGCTGGACCAGCTTGCATCTTCTACTGGACCAGCCAGTAGAAGGTGCAACATACACTATATTGCCAAAAGTATTTGCTCACCTGCCTTGACTCACATATGAGCTTAAGTGACATCCCGTTCCTAATCCATAGGGTTCAATATGACGTCGGTCCACCCTTTGCTGCTAGAACAGCTTCAACTCTTCTGGGAAGGCTGTCCACAAGGTTTAGGAGTGTGTTTATGGGAATTTTTGACCATTCTTCCAGAAGCGCATTTGTGAGGTCGCACACTGATGTTGTACGAGAAGGCCTGGCTCTCAGTCTCCGCTCTAATTCATCCCAAAGGTGTTCTATCGGGTTGAGGTCAGGACTCTGTGCAGGCCAGTCAAGTTCATCCACACCAGACTCTGTCATCCATGTCTTTATGGACCTTGCTTTGTGCACTGGTGCACAGTCATGTTGGAAGAGGAAGGGGCCAGCTCCAAACTGTTCCCACAAAGTTGGGAGCATGGAATTGTCCAAAATGTCTTGGTATGCTGAAGCATTCAGAGTTCCTTTCACTGGAACTAAGGGGCCAAGCCCAGCTCCTGAAAAACAACCCCACACCATAATCCCCCCTCCACCAAACTTTACACTTGGCACAATGCAGTCAGACAAGTACCGTTCTCCTGGCAACCGCCAAACCCAGACCCGTCCATCAGATTGCCAGATGGAGAAGCGCGATTCGTCACTCCAGAGAACGCGTCTCCACTGCTCTAGAGTCCAGTGGCGGCGTGCTTTACACCACCGCATCCGACGCTTTGCATTGCACTTGGTGATGTATGGCTTGGATGCAGCTGCTCGACCATGGAAACCCATTCCATGAAGCTCTCTGCGCACTGTTCTTGAGCTAATCTGAAGGCCACATGAAGTTTGGAGGTCTGTAGTGATTGACTCTGCAGAAAGTTGGCGACCTCTTCGCACTATGCGCGTCAGCATCCGCTGACCCCGCTCCGTCAGTTTACGTGGCCTACCACTTCGTGGCTGAGTTGCTGTCGTTCCCAAACACTTCCATTTTCTGATAATACAGCTGACAGTTGACTGTGGAATATTTAGGAGCGAGGAAATTTCACGACTGGATTTGTTGCACAGGTGGCATCCTATCACAGTTCCACGCTGGAATTCACTGAGCTCCTGAGAGCGACCCATTCTTTCACAAATGTTTGTAAAAACAGTCTGCATGCCTAGGTGCTTGAATTTATACACCTGTGGCCATGGAAGTGATTGGAACACCTGATTCCGATAATTTGGATGGGTGAGCAAATACTTTTGGCAATATAGTGTATGTTTGCTGTTCAGTAATACCTGACAAAATCTTATTTTAATCAACCACATAGTTGGCCTCGAATAGTTTATTGTAATACAATACAATACCAGGGTATTTCCACCTGGGTCACTGCATCGCACTGGCATTAGCTCGCTTTTTGTCCAGTTCACTCTGTTTACAGAGAACGAGTTAAAAGAATAAATCATCTCTAATAAAACAAGTATTAAAGTTCTTGGCTCTGTGACAAAGGTAAAAATGTAATCCGCATATAGCGATATGTTTTTTGTGGTATAGTCTGTGTCATAGCCATGAAACTCTTAATTTGCACGAACGGTTGCCGCTAGTGCAGGGGTGGGCAATTAATTTTTAAAAGGGGCCACACAAGAAAACTGACTTGTGTTGGAGGGCCGAACCAACAATAACATGAGCTTAATTCTGCTCAGTATTAATTTTTCCTATTGTAAAAAACAGAATTACATATTTGATTAGTTACTACTGTATGGAAGCCCGTTTCCGCCACTCTGCTAAAAAAAAAAAAAAAAATTATCTCATTATAATGAGATACTATCTCAAAATAATGAGATAATATCTCATTATAATGAGATACTATCTCATTATAATGAGATAGTATCTCATACTATCTCAAAATAATGAGATATTAATCTCATTATTTTGAGATAGTATCTCATTATAATGAGATAGTTTCTCATTATTTTGAGATAGTATCTCATTATAATGAGATAATTTTTTTTTTTTTTTAGCAGAGTGGCGGAAACGGGCTTCCATACTACTGGTATTCAGAAGAATAAGAATATTCTGTAAATAGTTATATAAATATATGAAATTGTGTTGTAGGAAAATACTCTACTAAAGAAGTAAGAAACAATAATTGCATCAGTGTTTCATTTTATTTTTAACATGTTAATTTTCCCAAATACTGAATAAGTTTTTTACAGTATATTAAGCAACTGTCAACTTTATGCAAAAAACAATAAATGCTTTTGATGTTTTACAGTTCGTGTTACATGCTCAGTGAGAAAAATCCAGCCTGCTCTGGGCTTGAACAAGTGCATTGAAATCTGGCTGAATGTCTGAGGTGGATATGCGCAGGACAGCTGAGAGGTGGTCATCAGTGATAGAGGATCTGTATCTGGACTTGTTGAACTTCATCACTGAGAATGTCTGTTCACAGACATAGGTAGATCCAAAGAGGACAAGGATCTTCTGAGCATGCCTCCTCATGTGTGGAAAGTTATCCTCTTTGAGGGAAGGGTAGAAGTCAAGCAGTGAGACTGACTTAAAGTGCTCTGCCAGAAGTGTGTCAGACTGCAGGTCAATCAGTTCCATCTGAACATCACTGGGTGCATTCTCCACACTGCAGGTGAATGGAGAAGAAACCATGTACATTTCATTCTCAACTTTTTTAAAGTCCTGAAATCGCCTGGAAAACTCACCATGCAGTGCTTCTAACATGGATGAGTACTTGTCGAGGTGATCAGCTGATTTTGTGACATCCTTCAGTGTTGGCAAGTGGGTGAGAATGTTGTCCTTAACTTGGCTTGAGAGAAGCTGCAATTTCCTCATGAAAGCCTTTACTGCGCTGTACATTTCATGTACAAAAAGGCCTCTGCACTGCAGTTTGACATTTAGTTCATTCATTAGTGCTGTCACATCCACAGCAAAACCAAGGTCTGCAATCCAGTCTGGATCTGAAAACTGTGGAATGTATTTTCCTTTCTTCACACAGAACTCATGTATCTCTTCTCTCAGGTCCCAGAAATCTTTCAGTACTTTACCCAGGCTGAGCCACCTGACAGTTGTGTGGTAACCTATGTCGCGATGTTCAGTCTCTCTTTCCTCCAAGAGTGAAACAAACTGTCTGTGATTCAATGCTCTTGCCCTGATGAAGTTAACCGTTTTAGTTACATCAACAACATGGTTAATTTTTAACACTGACTTACACAACACTTCCTGATGTATAATACAATGCAAAAATGTCAATTTCTGCTCAGGGTTAATTTCTGTCACTTTATCCTGCATTCTCTTCAAAAGTCCAACATATTTCCCAGTCAGATTTGGACAACCATCTGTTGTCACACATGCCAGCTTGTCCCATTTTAGTTCCAACTTGTCCAAACACGCCTTTACCTCCGTGAATAAATCACTCCCGGTTGTTGTCCCTTTCATTGACTGCATGCCTGCCAGCTCCTCCGTGATTTTAAAGTCCGCAGATATCCCACGTATGAAAATAAGTAGCTGGGCAGTGTCACTTACATCGCAGCTTTCATCCAAAGCAAGGGAAAAGTGGTCGAAGCTGACCGCTATGTTCTTCAGCTGAAGTTCCAGATTCCCCGCGATGTCCTCCACCCTCCTCGTTACAGTCCGTCGTGAGAGAGGCACGTTCTCAAAAGCCCCCTTTTTCTCCGGGCATATTAGGGCAGCAGAGTCCAAGAAACACTCCTTAATAAACTCCCCGTCAGAAAACGGCTTACTTTTTCTGGCGATTTTGTGGGATATGACATACAGTAACTTGTCTTGACAGCTGCATCTCTGGATGTGTCAGGCAAGTTCTTGTATTTCTCCTCATGTTTGGTCACGTAGTGGCGGTTCAAATTGTAATCCTTAAGCACGGCGACCTTTACACCACAAACTAAGCACACGGCTTGACCTTTGACTTCTGTAAAGAAATATTTAGCACTCCATGTCTTGTTGAAAAAGCGGCATTCTGTGTCGATTTTCCTCTTTTTGACGTGGGCTGACATGTTGAAGGCTAGCTTACCAGCATCACTTTTTTTTCTTACGAGCATCACCTGTCGCTGTTCGCTTACGCATGTGCGTCACTACGTAAATATAAACAAAAAAAAGCAATCGCAGTCTTTTAAAAATAAAAGTAACACTGCCGTATTTCAAGCTCAGACTAAATAGCCTATTTTTTAATTTTTTTTATTTATGTTTTAATTTACTTGACTTCATGCGGGCTGGACAGGGACAGCCAACGGGCCGGATGTGGCCTGCGGGCCGTAAAATGCCCAGGTCTGCGCTAGTGGCTCCAGTGCCAATGAAAACAACAAGGACTAAGAGGGCACCCCTGTCTAGTGCCTCTATGAAGGTTAATTGTCTCTGACATTGTCTGGTTTGTAAGAACCCTGGGAGTAGGGCTGGAGTAAATTTGGAATGTTATACATTTTTTATCCAACTGGCTCTTATATGCTTAATTTTTCAGGTTTGTCTCCTGTAAATAAAAAAAAAAATCTGCTCTCACAAATGAGGTAGTACCTTGCCTCTTTTTACCGGTTCATTAATACCATTTACATTCCACAAGCAAATTGGTAGATCCCCTCCTGTTCTCATTTGTCACCCTGTGATGTCAGTATGTGTAGTCATGATGATACATCTGCTCCAGCCATAATCTCTGACATGGCCTCCCTGGTTCTATGTACTTCATTTTGAGTAGTACTTGGGTCCCCCCTGCCCTTTTCCCGATGCGCCCCATTAAGAAAAAAAACAATAAAAAGAAAAAGCCCGCATCCCCATGGGCTAGCCTACAGTCAAAAACCTGGGAGTGCAACCAGGCCTCCTCCCCAAAGGTCCAGTCACTGGACTGCTCTTGATCTCTACTCTGCTTGTACAGTAGCTGTGTAGCTTATCAGTTATGTAATCAATCAAAAACCAATATATAACTGTCATGTTGATTCTAACAATAACTGGGCACAACCATCACTGCAGACTAAATTTCTATGGCTTTTGTTTGGGGAAGGTATAAAGAAAGAAAAAAAAAAGTTTTAGCTCTGACTGTGAGATTGAAAGAAGACAGTTTACCTGCAGTGATAGTGGCTCAGAAGGGTAAAACAAGCCTCTAGCTGTGCTTGATATGCCTCCACATTCCATTAGAGTCATACCTGTTTCACACTAACACCCTGTGGGATACGCTCAGGTTCAAACTCTGCCGCCTCAAGCACTTGACCCACTCGTGATTGATGGTACGGCAGTGTGCAGGGCAACCAATCACATTACACTTCATCAGACCAGTGCACAGGCGACATGGCATTACAGTTGGGCCACTGACGCCCGGTTGTTGGCAACACCCAATGCTACTTGTGGCCTAATTGTAATCAATTCCTCAGGCTGCATCATTTATCAGGGCAGAGACAGCTCCAGTTTGCTATAAATCTCTTGCTGGTACTTGAAGTCCCGCAGGAGTCTACTGCAGTTTATATGCAGGCAATTTACAATCTCGTTCGGTAGCAACTGTTGGGCCAATTTAAAAAAAAAAAAAAAAATCAACAAATTGTCCACCATGTGTTGTTCTGATCAGTTTATAATATGTGGGATTTCTGCTGAAAAAAGGGTACTAATCTGAAGCACCTGTTGCTTGCAGGCAGGTAAAGTTTGATGTAATGTGCCTTTCAGACATGATTGAAGACAATATAATGTTTCATTAAGCTATTTTGTCTTTGACATTTGACAAAGAAATGGATCAAGATACTTCTGAGTCTAGCTCTGTCAGTTTCTTCGTGTTATTGGACGAGAGGCGGGGTACATCTTGGAAATATCACCAGACAAACACACATTCATTTCTTTAATTATTTAGTGTTATTTAGAGTAACTTAATAACTGGATATGTATGTTTTTGGAATTTGAAAGGAAACAAAGTACCTGAATCCACACATGCAAACTCCCCACTGAAGGACCCAAGGCTCCCAGGGAATCAAACCAGGAACCCTCTTGCTATGAGGCAAGGGTGATAGCTTTCAGACAAGCTGCCTGTAATGCAAGACAATGCAGTCAGATACAGTATACCTGTATTGAGCTACAGTAAAGTAAATTACCAAATAGTAAACACGTGTTGTGATTATTTTTATCTTTTAAACATGGTATTATTATGAAAAATTTAAATAATTGATACTTTAGATAGATATTTATTCTTTCCTAAACGGGAGTTTTTGGGCCCTCTTGATGCTCGGCCAGTAAAAGTAATATTAAAGCAACTGACTTGTATAAAGAGAGAAACCAGTGACAGTCCAACACTCTAACATGTATAATTTTCAAATGCAACATTGAAGGAGTTTATCACATGACGTCCACATTAATACAATTATTTGAATTTTATATCAAAATAAGGTTCTCGCCCATTGACCACTGGGTTAGGCTCCAGTCCCACCGCAACCCTATTATGACCCATTTCGTAACCGTATAAGCGGTTATGAAAATGGATGGATGGATGGATCAAAATAAGATTGTGATGACAATAAATGTATGAATCCTTATAAGAAACAAATTAGCTGCTCTATAAGTGATAATAAAAAGAAAGACATTGGAGAGTAAATGAGCTATTTTCAAATGCAGTTTGAAGTTTCAGCATCTCACAAAAATCATTGGACTGGAGAGGGTGACCATTTCAGACATTCAGTCAATGTGTTGAAAGAAAGTGCAACAGGTATGGATGTGATTAGTCTTTTTCTTCATTACACAAAATATATTTTTTTAAGAAAGACAGAAAATATACCTTAAAATAACAGTTTGGTGTTAAGTTGTATTGGTGATCACTGGGTGGCTAAAAGTCTCTAAAAGGTTGTTCATCCCTTCAAAATTATTTTAGTCCTCTCAATTACTGTCTAACGCTAACACAAAGCCAGTGCTGCAGTTTTGAGCAGCTATCTATATAATTTTAATTTATTTCAATATGATTCTCTTGAAGAACAAATCACAAAATCTCATTAGTGTTGGCTGCCTTTATCTTTTATCTTTTTACAGAGGGGAAAACTACGCAATTGGGGAGAGTTTGTAAATGAAAAGGCAATCTGAAGCTCAACTTTGTGCCATAAATGCTTGCAACAGAAACTCCTCTTCAAACCATGATAGCATATGGGATATTTTCTTATTAAAAAACGTGTCCTGATTAGAACATGCTGATTGAAGATTGAAGATTGCTTTAAGGTGGTATGTGCAGACAATCTGAAACTAGAAATGGTCATGGGAAGAAGAGCAAACATCCATCATTGTGAAACCTTGGATTCACTGGTGCTGCTTATGGTCAATAAGACTGAATACCTGAACATTAATCTTGCTCATTGTTGCTAAACAAAAATATATTTTTACATAAAGGTGGACTGAATATTAAACGTAAACCCCATAGAATTAATACCATAGGAGAAGAGGGCATGTTTTGACAAAATGCAAAATAATTTATGCTATAGAAGAAATATTCTTTTGTATGATAATTATTGCAAGATGACTTAAATAGTTTTCTGCCTCAAAGGTTTTTCTCTTATAAGTAATCAAAATAAACAATCCATTAATAAAGAATCCTCCTTAAATTGATTGTCATGCAGCCTGCAAGAATATGTTAGTTAATTTAAAGATTTGATAAGCCATAAAGTATTAGAATTATTTCTTTATGTTCCAACAGTGATCTCGATAAATCTCATACAGTCAAAATTGCAAAAATAAATTGTCATGGTTTATTTTTGTCATACTTTTGGACGCGTGACCTTCCAGGGTGTACCCTGCCTCTCGTCTGTTGTCAGCTGCCGTTAACAAAAGGGTGAACATTTTTAACATGTATATATATGTATATATATATATATATAGCCATTAATAATGA
>JABUIW010000026.1:1824882-1861093 GCA_013363375.1 Menidia beryllina | reverse complement strand
TGATATAAAAAAAAAAAAAAAAAAAAAAAAAAAAAAAAAAAAAAAAATATAGAGATATATGTACTGGAAACATCATTTTAAGTTTTTTTTTTTTTTTTAGCTAATTTATAGTTTCAATGGAGTCACATGCACAATGAACACATGCAAGCTAATCTTTAACTGTTCTAGTTGATTTTGGCTGTTACAATTAAGGTAACAGTAACAATTTTAGAGCCATGAAAACTAAGCTTATCCAACTCTAAAATGTTTTGAATATGAACAATAGTTTTGCTAAAATAAAAAAATTTAAATGCTTATGAATTTTTTGCAGGCCATGAACATATATCAAATATTGATTTAAATAACTATGGTCTATATATCTATATCTTATGGTCTTGCTAAGATAATGATCAATTCGTAATTGCATGGGGACATTTTTAATCAGGATATTTGATAAACTACAGTATTATTGTACTATTAATCCTTTGGCAAATAGACTGCACAAATATTGCTTTTCTGCACATGCATTGCTCTTGTCTTAGCTTACTGAAAAATACTTTTAAAAAATCACATTCAGACACACATGCACTCGCTTCTAACACACTTCTTAAGTAATTGTTTTTAGGTAACATGGTGGTTTTATGCTATTTTTCCCACGCTCACATCCCGATCAATCCATTAGAAGTAAACTGGGGATACAGCAGACAAATGCTTTTCCTTTTGAGCTATAGATAGCAGAATTTGTGACTTTGGCATCTCAACCACAAGCCCATGTACTAATTTATAATGTATATTTACCTATTCAGCTAATAATTAATATTTTATGCTTAAATATAAATGATCATATCTAAACTACCCAGGGTGATCACATATTTAAACATGACTGTCCAGGGCCAACGGCTAACAAGATCAGTTGCTTTGTACAGATTTGTCCTTGAGAGTGAGTAGTTTTTGTTTTTATTATGCTCAACAGACAAATGGCCCACTGGATCCAGAGGACAGAACACAGAGGAGAGTTGAGACTTGAAGCTATGAGGGAGGATGCAAAATATATATTTTAGATGTTTAAAACCAGTAGGACAATTTATACCTCATTGTTCCTTGCGTTAAACTCTGTGCTCTCACAAACATTCATTGTGGTTGTACCGACCAACCTTCTTTGTTTGCCCTGTTTAAAATTTTGTTATGAGTGACAAAGACACAAAAGAGTGTGGGATCTTACAAATGAATGGATGATATTTACTTAATTGACTTCATCACAACAAAGATGTTGAATGATCATTCTCATAGTTCTGAAATCCAGTCATGTATCTTGGTCAGCCTCAACCTAAAGAGAGAAGGTGCTTGCTAAGGAAGATGCTAACGTAAGAGAAAGATGAAAATGTATTCATACAGTGCAGTCAGCATCCCCATGCATGTCAAATAAATTAAGCATTGATTGCAAAATAGAGGGTCCCCTCTTTTATTGCTTCTACAGTAGTATAGCCAAACGGATAGGGGTGTTACATATTTGTGTAAACATTCCTCAGGTATTCATCCATACTCACCAACTTCTTTTGAATTTTATGCAATCACATATATTCAAGGTGAGATGCAGATTGTTGAAAAAGGTTATTTGATTTGGTCAAAGCTAGTGTTAATGGTTTTATTGAACCACAAAGCAGTCTCAACATCACGTCAGTAAATTCCTGCTGTGATCAATAATAAAATAACAATATCTAATTGAGTATTATTATACTTAACTGTTAATTGGTCCAATTCAATTCGAATGAGCGTTGACAGAGATCAGTGACTGCCATTCAAATCATCCATTTGCCTCAAATCTGTGACTTCCTTTCTGTGACATCCAGCATTTATCTGGTGCATGCAAATGCTGCTTAAGCCTTTAGTCTGAGAGCAAAGAATGGACATGGAAGGCACTGATCTATTAGATCTACGGGGTACAATGGAAGTAAAGTAATGAAGAGCCTTGTAGAACTTCCTATTATATATTAAAGTCAGACTGGACAGATTCTCAAATTGAAAACCTATTTGAACAAGGTAACACCATACCCTTTGTTACAGACTTGAAAAAGAACTATTCACCCTGCTACTGTTAGTCAGATAGAGGACAAATCCTACTCCAAAGTGCCCATTCATGAAGATAAAACCGGGGCAAAAGGACCTGCAGCACACAGTGTGAAGGTAGTTTAAGTCAATGCCCACTTGAATAATCTATTCATCTTTTGCCAGTTCCGTTCATACAACCAAAAAGTCAAAAACTATTTCAGAAAACCTGGATGTGAATCAAAATGAGCTGTCGTCCAACTACGTATGCCAACAACAAGAGTACCTGGATGAGTGTTAATTTTTAGAAGGAATTATACGAAAATCTAAAATTAAGAAAAAATAAAAACACAAATTTTGAGAGCAAGAGAAAATTTTGCTGTTTTTGTTTGCTTTTTTTTTTTTTTACATTTTACTCCAACTGGCATATACTGTCAGTCAGTTTGATATTCAAAAGCTTTTGCCCTAAACAAACACCGCCATTTTCACTGTGAACTGCCAAACGATTACATGAGAATTTCTCCTCAAAAGGATATTCTCCCTGAAAGTGTAATATAAAATGTATAGCAGGATAAAGATTACTTTCACTTTACTTTCTGACTTTCTGATTGAGGTTAACTTTTGGGGCCATAGTTTCTAACCATAAAAAAGGGCATGGCTCCTTTTGGGACAATAATGAGTTACCAGGAGTAATTAGTATGATTGGAAAAGCATCACTTTAAACTTAAAAAAAGAGTAAAATTCAAAACAATTCACTATAGCCCCTACCACATGCTGCGTTGCTCATCATTACAGTGTGTACTGCATGTGCCTTGTATAATAAGGAATAATACAAAGCTTTTTCCAGTTGAGAGGGTTTGTTAGCTTTGCCAAAAAAAGTACATTGTGATCTTATTCTTACCTCTCTCGTCTTGGTGGATGGCAAGCTGTATAACCTTTCTAATATCTAAGCAGATCTCCCTGTTCTAAATACACCCAAAAAAGCATGAGTTATGAGTTTTGCTTTATGTCTCCACACCTGTACCTCTCTCTTTCTCTTCCTAATGTAATTGTATCTCAAATATATCAATTTCACATGTTTGACAAAGATTCACACAATTTCATGTCATTGAGGACAAGCGCATGCTTATACTAAGCAAATCAACCTATTTCAACACAAATCTTTAGCAAGATAAAGTGATGCTTTGTTGTTTATCTTAGCCGTTGAGTTTTGTGGAGTTTTGGAACTGAAATGACCTCAGTGGGGGAAGCAGATGTTGATTGCAACAAATCTGATATACTGTCTGCATCAGTGATGTTGCTAGGCATGCTGATTACAGGAATTTTGCAGCGAAAAGTGGTTTACATTCATTGAACACTGAAAAAGCCCAGAGGAGTATTGTCTATATGCGCAGAACTTAAAAGCAGTTATTCAGTGTGAAAATATATACATCCATTGAATAAATATAATGCCATCTTTCCATTGAATCCCTGTTGCTTTTTGGAATAGAGATTTAGGGCAAACAGTTGAGGGATGTGATGGCTGACCAAACAGATCGATTTAAAAAAAGAAAAGCTGTTTATTATCTCCGTTGTAGATGTCTTGGATGACAGACTGTACTCTGAAGTTATTTACACAAGCCCAACAATTTCCACCAAGAGCAAGCACTAGGTGACACAGGCAAGGAAAAATTCCTTTTAAGAGGCAGAAACTTCGAGCAGAACCATGGCTGAGGGTGAGCGGCCATCTGCCTCGACCGGTTGGGGGTGAGAAAGAGAGAGAGGGCAAGATAGATAGAGAGGGCAAGAGAGAGCTGAGGGAGCAGGGGAGGCAGCCTACACAGAACATATAGAGGTACAGACAAGTAAGGGTAGTGTTGCTATAGACTGGATAAAAAGTGGTACAGATATTGCTAGAAATGTTAATGATAAACAGCTCCAGAGTACTTTTGAAGACTCTAGGAACCACAAGTAACCCTGCTTTCTGGGAGCGCAGTGCTAAGGTGGGGAAGAAGAAGGGTTTTAAATGCTATTCTGGATTTTACAGGAAGCCATTGCAGAGAAGCTAAGACAGGAGAAATATGATCTCTTTTACTGGTTCCTGTCAGAACACGTGCTGCAGCCCTCTGGATCAGCTGAAGAGTGTTACTGGACTTAATGCACATGGCCAAAGCGACAATTATTTTTATTTATTTATTTTTTTCTATTTTTTTTTTAATAACACAAAGCAAATGGGTGGAAAGCTTCTTGTTTGATGGTTATTGGACAGTGAAATAATTCCTCAAATGCTCAGCTAATGTATAGAAAAAGATAAAAAGACCATGACCATGTGCTTCTGTCTTCATCTGAATAATTGTAGCTTTCATGATCATTCGCCAGGAGCTTGTGAGAAGATACAGGGATTGGACAATGAAACTGAAACACCTGGTTTTTATTAGTATGGTGTAGGGCCTCCTTTTGCGGCCAATAAAGCGTCAATTCGTCTCGGGAATGACATATAATCCTGCACAGTGGTCAGAGGGATTTTAAGCCATTCTTCTTGCAGGATAGTGGCCAGGACATGACGTGATGCTGGTGGAGGAATATGTTTCCTGACTCGCTCCTCCAAAACACCCCAAAGTGGCTGAATAATATTTAGATCTGGTGACTGTGCAGGCATTGGGAGATGTTGAACTTCACTTTCATGTTCATTGTGACGGCCCTGCTGTGCGGTCTGGTATGCATGTGTGCTGTATTGCTGTCAATTAACTATCAATTAAGGTCCTTTAAGTGGGAGGTGCTTCCATCATCCGGCCACCTGGGTGGTATTTAAGGAGCGCCGTTCCATTTACAAGGGCCTTGCCCCCGCATGCTCGTCCTCCGCACGTTCGTCGCCATTCAGACCAGACCAGGTTGGGGTCCGGACTTCCTGGTGTGGAGGGACCAGTCATGATCGTCCCATCCAAGTTACCATCTGATGCCGACGCCTAGACCATTTCTTGATTCTTTTAAATAAATGCCTTTTATAGGCTTAAAGCACTGCCTGTTTCCGTGTCCCCCCCAGTTTTTTGTTGCGACCAGTAGAGCCGGGTCGTAACATTCATCAAACCAATCTTTCACCAGTCTTGCTGTGTGTATTGGTGCATTGTCATCCTGATACACGGCACCTCTTTCAGAATACAATGTTTGAACCATTGGATGCACATGGTCCTCCAAAATGGTTAGGTAGTCCTTGGCAGTGACTTGCCCATCTGGCACAAGTATAAGGCCAAGCGAATGCCATGATATGGCAGCCCAAACCATCACTGATCCACCCCCATGCTTCACTCTGGGCATGCAATAGTCTGGGTGGTACGCTCCTTTGGGGCTTCTCCACACCGTAACTCTCCCGGATGTGGGGAAAACAGTAAAGGTGGACTTATCAGAGAACAATACATGTTTCACATTCTCCACATCCCAAAATTTGTGCTCCTTGCACCATTGAAACCGACGTTTGGCTTTGGCACGAGTGACCAAGGGTTTGGCTATATATATTGCCCGGCCGTGTATATTGACCCTGTGGAGCTCCAGATGGACAGTTTTGGTGGAAACAGGAGAGTTGAGGTGCACATTTAATTCTGCCGTGATTTGGGCAGCCATGGTTTTATGTTTTTTGGATACAATCCGGGTTAGCACCCGAACATCCCTTTCAGACAGCTTCCTCTTGCGTCCACAGTTAATCCTGTTGGATATGGTTCGTCCTTCTTGGTGGTATGCTGACATTACCCTGGATACCCTGGCTCTTGATACATCATAAAGACTTGCTGTCTTGGTCACAGATGCGCCAGCAAGACGTGCACCAACAATTTGTCCTCTTTTGAACTCTGGTGTGTCACCCATAATGTTGTGTGCATTGCAAAAGTTTAAGAAAAACTGTGCTCTTACCCTGCTAATTGTACCTTCACAGTCTGCTCTTATTGGTTCAATGTGCAATTAATGAAGATTGGCCACCAGGCTGGTCCAATTTAGCCATGAAACCTCCCACACTAAAATGAGAGGTGTTTCAGTTTCATTGTCCAATCCCTGTATCTTTTGATGCATTTGATGGTGCAAGATGCAGTTTGAACCTGCTCATTTAAGTTGTCAACATTGTTACATGTGTCACTTTGTTTGACTCTTTTCATTGTTGGTGTCATATCACTGTACAGGTAAACACTATTAGTAAATTGGAAGAAATTCCCAGCCTATGCTTTGTGCAGATTAGATATCTTGCTTCGCTTCCGAAGAGTGTAGGAATGTCTCTTCTTGCTCCTGCTTCCTCTACCTGTTTTTATTGTTTAACTTACTTTTAACTCTTTTACTTTTAAATTCGATATGATTGAAGTGTTGGATATGATTTTATTATTTTTCTATAAGTGAACCAAGACTTTTTAAAGCATTTTTATTGTTTTACAACTCATCCAACGGGTCAGCGACTACAGTTCTATCAATTATAGATTGATAGATAATTGTGAAAGCTGCCGCTCTATCAACAAGAAATTCTAGCTCAACAAGAAAGGGTTTTTGTCTTAGGAACCGAAAAAGGACTTCATGACACACTACCAATGGAATCCAGTGGTAAGGAGCCGGCAACCACTTCCAAAAGAAAAGTGAAAAAACTACCACTTATGACTTGAAGCTTGATGACAGTGTGTATTTTTCAATACTCTGTAAAGACACTTATAATGGATATGTAACATCACCCGGAAAAACGTTAACACACTTTATTTTTACCACTGTCAGAGTCAAAATGTAACTAAAAATAATGAACAGAGAGACTAGAAGGACAGAATAACTGCAGAATGTGTCAAGGTCAAAGATACTCTTGTACTTGGAGACGGAGCCACATCCATAAACAGAGAAGTTTCATGCTCGTATCCAAGCCCGACGGTTTGTGACATCACAAAATTGCTTCCTGAGGTTCTGGCAAAACACTAAGGGGTGGAACAGTTGTCTAACGTCTTTAAAAAGACTTTGAGAATCTTTTAAAATTATTCTGTTACACCAAGTTCCACCACAACAGTCAGTCATTTAACAAATACACAGTAACTTGACACAGTTTGACTGGAAATCCTCAAAAATTTCCCTTTGTTTTCCAGGTTTTGGTTTTTGAGTTAAGAGCACAAATTCAGTAATAGTGTGGCTAATTTCTTCGTTTTACATGACAATACATAAGTAAAACTATACGAGCAGCTGGAGTACGTTGAGATATAATGTAATAAATTGTATAAAAAGTAAATTAAAATACAGAGTAAATATTTAATTCAAATAAATGTTTGTATGTCTACATAAACGTTTTTATGTAGACAAAAAAATGATAAGCAACACTGTTTCTACAAAATTTAAAATAGACCTTTATACATAAGAAAGAATGGCAAGTACAATGAAAATTCAAGACTGACAGATTGAGAAAAACAAAATAAGAAAAAGATACTAAAAAATAAACGAAAAGATGATAAGCTAAAAAAAATCATTAAAAATTGAAACTTTACATAAAATATTCTGTTTAAAAAGGTTAAGTCAGAAGATTTTTTAAAACTGTATTGCCTTAAATGCAAATTAACAGGCAATTAGCATCACAAAGGAAAACACAGTAAAACAGACAAACATTAAAAAAAAGATAAAATGAAAATAAAAATAAAATAATAATAAAAATTGGGTCTAATATGTCACATAAGAGTAACTCTGTAAAGGGTATAGTACATATCTTACCAAGTTCTGTACTCCAAAAAGGGATATTTAGATGTAAAGAAGCCATAATAATAATAATAGTAATAATAATAATATATGAATATTATATAAGTATATGAGTCCTAAGCTAGATATTCAGTAACTGTGGTCCACCTTCTCATAAAAACTAGTACTTTTAGCTGTAATTGGGCAGTCATATATTCCACCCTGGAAACATGTTTTACTTTTTGCAACCACTGATTGATTGTGGGAGGGTCAGTTTTCTTCCAATTAATAGTAATAATTATTTCTTGCAATCATCAACATAATATGTACATTTTTACATTGTCCTGTGGTAAACAGGTGGTCAGGAAACACATCCAATAAAAATAACAAAGGGTCCATAGGAAGGTCCACAGCCAAATTTTTTTCCTGTTCTATTTTGACATTTTTCCAAGATGTTTGCAATTTTGGGCAGTCCCAAAATATATGAGTATGGTCACCGACCATGCCACAGTTCCTAGAGCATTTGTTGGTGGGATTGTTCTTGGAAATAAAAGTTGTTAGCGGCGTAAGTCAGAAGATTTGACTACAGATGCATTCCAAGGAAAGGTGGGTGTATGATTTTTAAGAGACACAGGAAATGAAGGGTTCAATATTAAAGCATATGTAGCCAATGTATGTTCAAGGTGACCTGTATAGGCTTCTGGCATTTATTTATGGCACAGTGGGACTTAATCTTTTGCGGTATGGAGTTTTTAATGGAATCTTTTGTCAAATTGCAAAGCTACATGTTATCGTGTTTGTAAGAGAGGGATAAAAATATTGCTGGGTGTCTTATTGAAAATAAAATGTTTTGCATTTGCATCAAGGTCTGTTAAACAATTAGCAAGCTCCTCTTGCAGTTAAACAAATATAACGCTGCAACACTGGTTTAGAACTCCCTGAGCTCTTGTTGTCAAACTTGGCACTGAAGGGTATTTACGCTCACTTTTGTTCGTGCTCAATTTCTAATTGGATAAAGCTGTTAGGACAGGGGTCGGATATACAAGTATATACAGAGCTGATATCACAGGTGGCAGCATATTTCAAGATGTGCATGGACCACCTAATTTATATTTAAATCAACACAGCAACTCATAAAAAATGTGTTTACTTTGCAACAAAATCATAATCCTTCTGTGCACCAACAATTCCCCAACTTCCCTATGAAAGCCAAGACAGAAGTAGAAAAAAATGCAGGCAAATTCTTTTTGTGAAAAGTGGAATCCTCTCCCTCTGCTTCACTTGTTTGCTCCCAGCTAAGCACACGTTTGAGCATACATTGCATCTCATCTGCTCATTTACAAACAACAGTCATTTTATATCATTTATACTGGTCTTGTCCCTTTAAACTATCCTCGTATTATTTTCCTCTTAGATTTTCAAAGGATGTGTAATGAAGCAGAAAAGGTTGACTTTTTTATTCATTCCACATGGCTGCAGGCAGACTGTCTCAAGATACATCCTCATGATTGTTTCAACCTAAAGCTAGTTGTTCTGTCTTCAGAGGTGGATAATGTATTCATCTGCGGCAAGCCATTCAAACTTCAAGTTTTAAGAGAACAGATCAAAAATGCCTTTTCACTGAATTCCATATTGAGAATAATTAGATTGTTTATTGTTTTTATGGCTCATAACACAAAGTCTGTGAAATAGTAGGTCATTACTTAATTAAAAAAAAAAAATAGAATTACACAAGCAACTGGATAGTTCTGAATGATAAATCAGTTAAATGACATATAAAATTAAGACGTCACTTTAAGTTAGTGAATCGTTTTGTACATAAAAAAATATTACACAGTATGCAAATGCAATAATACTTTGCCATGTTATCGAGACCCTGTTACAGGCTGGACATTGGAGCTGTAGAGCTTCCATGCTCATAGTATCACATCTTTCAGAATCAGAATCAGAAATGAGAAACAGAAACACTTTAATAATCCAAGAGGGAAATCATTTTTGTTACTAGCTCAATAAATAAAACAACAGCATATACATATATACATGTCTGTACATATATACATACAGTATATATATATATACAACATTCCACACAGAATATAGATAAATATATACATAAATAACTATATGTGTATCTATATAGGTCTAAAATAAGTGGTAGTGATAATGTCAATAATTTAGTTTGACTCTCTGAGGGAGGTGTTGTACAGATTGATGACCACAGGCAGGAAAGATTTCCGGTGGGTCTCTGTGGTGCATCTAGGTGAGAGGAGTCTTCTGCTGAAGGAGCTCCTCTGCTGGGCCAGTGTGTTGTAGAGAGGGTTTGACACATTGTCCAATATGGACTGAAGCCTGGACAGCATCTTCCTCTCTGCCACGGTCGTCAAGTATCCAGCTCCTCCTCTACAACATCACCGGTGCCCCTGATCAGTTTGTTAAGTCTGTTGCTGTCTGCGATCTTCAGCCCACTGCCCCAGCATGTGACAGCAAAGAGGATCGCACTGGCCACAACAGACTCATAAAACATCCTCAGCATCGTCTGACAGATGTTAAAAGACCTCAGCCTCCTCAGGAAGAGTTGGCTTTCGCCCTTTTTGTAGACTGCCTCGGTGTTTCTTGTCCAGTCGAGTTTATTATTTAAGTAACACTCCAGGTACTCCTCCACAGTGTCCACAGGGACCCACTGGATGGAAACTGGGGTCACAGGTGTTTTTGCCCTCCTCAGATCCACTATTATCTCCTTAGTCTTTGTCAAATTGAGCTGCACATGGTTCAGTTCACGCCAAGTGACAAAGCTGCTCACCACAGTCTTGTATTCACCCTCATCACCCCTTTCAATGCGGCCAACTATTGCTGAGTCGTCAGAAAATTTCTGAAGGTGGCAGGACTCAGAGCAATAGCTGAAGTCTGAGGTGAAGAGGAATGGAGAAAGGACAGTCCCCTGAGGGGCCCCGGTGTTGCTGATCACCCTGTCAGACACACAGTTCTGTAGGCGCACATTCTGTTGTCTGCCCGTCAGGTAATCAACAATCCAGGACACAATGGGGCATCCACCTGCATCGCCGTCATCTTCTCACCCAGTAGAGCCAGACGGATGGTGTTGAAAGTGTAGTGGTATAGAAATATATGTATTGCTAACAAACAGCTTTCAGGTGCGAGGTTCCGGTTGGGCAAAGTGGGCGTGGTATATAAGAAGCTGCTGCGCTCAATCAGACACACATGTCTTCCTCAAGCTTTGGCTGTGGCTTGCGTCTCAGGGACTGACAGTCAAAAAGCATAACATCGGGTGCATGCTGCTCTGATCTTGTGGTGGTAGGTCTCCCCTCTCTTTGTACTATTGCTGCTCATTCACAGAAGATCTAAATCCAGGTGTGATCATAGGCAAAACGCTACTGTGCAGCTCTCTCCTCGTCGCCGGTGTGTGTGCGCATACATGATTTTGTCTGGATTGGGAGGTAAGAAGTAACACTCATTGTTAGCGCCAATTTGTTGCAGTTCTGTTATGTAGTGACTAATTAACTTTTACAGATCTCCCCATATTACCATTGCTGCTCTGTTGATATCCCGGATTCTGCGCATCATAAACCTCGGATTGTGGTCGTGTTTGGCGTGCAGCACTGGCGTGCTCAGTTCACCTGTTGCGGTGTGGCCAGAGGGTCGCACCAGATTCGGATATTTTAATTTGTTTTTTCTTCTTGTTCCAACCTTTTTGGTTTGATATAATTATTTAGGCTGATATTGTTTTCTTTTTGTTGTACATTTTGGATTGTTGCCCCTATTGTTTTTTTCTCTCTGTTGGCAGTGCTGAGGCCCGGCGGCGGTGTTGGTGTGGTGACGGTCTTCTTTTTGTGTGCCGTGATTCCTGAGTTTGGGTTGTCTCACTGCGTCTGGTGTTTTACGAGGGTTTTGTTTGCTGTGTTCGGGTGGATACCGTCCTATAGTGGCCCCCTCCCGCCGGTAACCTCAGCTACTGTAGTCACTTTTCTTTTTTTCCCTTTAGTGTTATAAAGAATTGGTTTTAAAAAGAATATTTTAAGAAGCATCTAATAAAAGGCTGTTTGTACATTGTAAAATTGTCTCAGATGTCTTAATCCACGCATGAGCGAACTTGTGTGTCCTATCAAAAAGGGGAGTAATATTCCTTGGGTGAAATTCCCAAGGTGGCGTTGTTGAGCAATTTTATTTGGGTTCAGAAATTTACAATTTCCCTGTTTCAATCTAGTCTCGCCACAAAAGCACTGGAGAAATCAATGAACATGATTCTCACAGTGCTCGCTGGCTTGTCCAGATGAGTGTAGACTCTGTTCAGCAGGTAGATGATACTGTCCTCAACTCCAAGGTGGGGCTGGTAGGCGAACTGTAGTGGATCCATGAAGGGTCTGACCATAGTCTTTAGCCGTTCCAGAACTAGCTGTCACGCAGGTGTTCCAGGACTCAATTGCAACACACCAGGAAGGCCAGTTTAACAGTCTTTATTATAAGGGGGTCTTCAAAAAATCCAAACACAAAAAAACTCTGCTAAGCAGGGACGACGAAAACAAAAGCAATGTCCACTAAAACAGAAAAAAGGGTGCACAAGGCACAAACAGATTTACCACGTGCAGGTACTGTGGAAAAGTCCAGAAACGGGCAAAAGGGCTGAGGAGCCATGCGGATATCCAACAAGAGTCTCACTGATGAAATGAACTAGCAAGAAGGGGACAAACTGAGGGAGCTAAAATACTGGGCAAATGAGGTGGGAATGAGTTACAGCTGTGAACTCAGGTGTGAAGATAGCAGGGCGGGAAAACAGGGCAGTAGATAAAAGGTGGACCGGAACAGGTGACTCAAGTAAAACAAAAAGTGGCTGAGGGAAAAAAAAAGGGAATGGACTGGGAAAAACTGTGACACTAGCCTCTCAAAGGTCTTCATGATGTGGGACGTCAGTGCCACCGGCCTGTAGTCCTGAGGGCTGTTAGGACGCGGCGTCTTTGGCACAGGAACATGGCAGGACGTCTTTCACAGCACGGGGACTCTCTGGGGGTACAGGCTCCGGCTGAAGACCAGGCTAAGGACTCCACACAGCTGGGCCACACAAGCTTTAAGCACCCTGGGAAATACACTATCGGGGCCTGCAGCTTTCCTGGTGTGGAGTCTGGTCAATTGTCTTTGAACCAGGTCAGGTGTGAGGGGCACTGAAGAGGTGACAGTTGGGGGAGGGGTGAGGTCCTCAGGTTGTGGATGACACCATGCAGAGCAGGGGGGAGGGGTGGAGTAGGTTGGTGTGAATTGAGGTAGTGAGGAGAAGACAGGGGGTCTGTAAAGAGGAGGAGTGGGGGAAGGTGGAGTGGTCTTTTTGGGTAGCCAGCAGCAGAGACTTGTGGGGGATGGGCCTCAGTATCAAACCTATTGAAAAATAGGTTCAATGCATTGGCCCGGTCCACTCGGCCATCCAACCCCATGCCAAAAGTCTTCTGGAACTGGAATGGTTCTCATGCAACTCCACACATCCCTCATGTTGTTTCGCTGGAGTTTATTCTCCAGCTTTCTCCTGTACGTGTCCTAGCCTCCTTAATTTTCAGTTTGAGTACCGCCTGCACTCTCCTCACCTCGTCACGTTTGCCATCTCTGAACGCCCTCTTCTTTTCATTAAGGATGGCCTTAATGTCCTTGGTGATCCATGGCTTGTTGTTTGCGTGGACAACATGATGTAATGTGGGTAGTAACCAACATAATGACAACGCAGATACAAGAACTTGAAATTTGTGTCCCTCAGATGGCTGTTAACCCCTCTGAGGTTAGTAGAGACAGGCAATTAGGAGGGAGCTTGAATTAGGAACTGGTCCTCCTTCATGTTCAAAAGGAGTGAGCTGTGCTGGTTGTGCCTCTTGTAGAGGTTTGTGATTACCACTTGTGATCAAGAGGTAATCACAAAGCACTTACTCGGAACACTCTTTAGGGACTATAAATCCTCTGTGCTTTGTGGCAACCCCCCACGGATTAAGCATTAGTTTGTGACTGGCACATGGGCTCATTGTCTCTGCGAGCCAACTTTAGATGATAGATGGTTTCAAGGGGATGTTTTCGATAATGTCCAAAATCATCATTACAGAGAGGAGAATGGATAGTCTCAGGGGCTCACTGACGAAATAGAAAAAACAAACAATTACAGGGGATTTCAGTATTCCTTGTTTGCCGTAACCACCATTAAAGTTAGACCATACATGTCTTTCCTGCAATGCAACAAAGAGGGTTATACTCTGGACATGCTCTCCAAAACTTAAAGCCACCATCCAAAAGCTTCGAAAGGCTATATACAAGCCCCCAACAGACACTTCCACGCACTCTATTCCTAGTCTATTGGCTTCATCCTCCTGCTTCCCACTGTGAAATAGAGCCCCTCTCAGTCACACTGCGCCACTGCCCTGCTCTTTATTTCATTTAACTTTTTTTTTTTTTTTTCCCCCCTTTTTTTTTTTTTTTTCTTGGTGCTTATCTGAGAGGCTCAGCTGTTCAGCGGTCCACTGTCTACAGAGAACCTCAGGCCAAAAGAAAAAGAAAAAAAAACAAATAAAAAAAGAGAAAAATATACTGCTTCTCTTTGCTGAGGCTTTATTTATGCTAAATACTGAGATACTTCAAATGTTTACCATGAAGTCAGTTTGAAACCTAAAATTCCTCTAACTGCTGAGCTTTCAAGAAATATTATATAATGAAACTGAGTCAAGAGTCAAAGCTGAGAGTAATAGTAATCTGATTTTTTATTTCTTTTTAATCAACCATATTCCAAATTTAGGTATTGATGAAAAGAAACAGTCATCTCATATGGGAGAACAACGAAGAGGAAAATATTTTTCCTTTTATGAATTACAGCAAGTACAATACAAGCTGGTTACTTGAACTTCACAAATAAATCTGTTTTGTGAATAATAGATACAATTTATTGCAAATTAGCTCTTCATGTAGAAGACACACAAGGATATTTATATTCCTTTTAACATTTTAATTGTGACCAGCAGATTTAAAAGCGGGAAATGTACTCAGAAGAATATGGAAGGTAAAGAAAAGCATCCACTAGAAAAAAACAGGTATAAGAATTTTCCAACAAGCATCCCTGGCATCTTATTAGTTACACCATCAAAAATCGAAGCCCAAAGCTGTCTTTGATGTAGCTCAGGAGTAGTTCTACTTTAAGATCAGACAAAAATACATTATTAAGATATATTTTCAGCTCAGTCCCTTTTAAATGACAGCTAATTAAAAAGAAAGTTAATTTAAACACCAGTGCTTCTTATATCTCAATTCTTTTCGCAAGAAAGTAAAGAAATTCACGTTAAATTATTTCAAATGCAAATTAATCAAATTATAACCCACAACAATGCACAAAGTGACAGTATAAAGAAAAATAAACTTCCTTTAATAGTAATAAACCTCGGGCAGATTCAAATGTACACTCTGGGGTTATGTATATCCTGAATACTGCCAAAGTCATTTTCAAACAAACTTTATTCATGTTAACCGTCACAACATGCTAATTTAGGTCAAATACATTGCACTGTATGTCTTGGGTCATCTGTGTTTGTAACCCTTGTATATTTTGATCCTGTAATTTCTTTCTCTGAGTCTCCCTTCTCATGAATCCATCTTAGATTCCTAAGACGACAGGTTGATGTGTAGTCTGATATCAATACAATTACATCCCCTGGAGAGTCAGGTGTACTAATTCCTTTCTAAGAGATGCAGCTGTTTGGCATCTCTACAGTGAGAGCTGTTTCACTCAACTTTTGGATGATTTTCACGAAAACAGTAGTTGTGATGTGATCATGAAATGGGTATGTGAAAATTACAAAAGCAACTTTGCAAATTCTCCTGAACAGTGGCTGCCTGAGGGATAAATTAACCGCCAAAAGTTGTGAAGGATTTATGTAAAATTGCAATTGAAAACGAATTGTAAAATATTACTTATCGCTTTAAGTGTTTATCTAGGTGTGAAAAAGATGGCAAAGAACATGGAGAGAGCAAAACACAGCAAAATGGCAGCAAATTCGACAATGGGAGAATATTTTCAAGTAAAAAATATAAATAAAAAAAAGACAGAGATGATGAATATGTGTTAGTTTGAAAATGTGGTGGTGAAAACAGAGGTCTACAAGAACTCTGTTAAATTATCAGTCTGATTAATTTGAAACCCATTTAGATTAAAACAGAGACGTTAACAACAAATATGCTTTTAAGTTCACTCCAATTTAGTTTTATTCATGGGATTCCAGTTCATGAAAAAAGAGCCTTTATAAAATTGTTCCAAGAAACACTCAGACAGAGCCTGTTTTTCAAATTTAACTTTGATATTGTGAATAATTACTTCATTTAACAAGATATAATAATATAAAAAACAACAGATTTAAAGGATTTTTCTATTAAACAAGTTGATTGAATTCTAACAACTATTTTGATGATGCAATTTTCATAGGTTTTTCTTTACCTCTGAATTAATAAGTCCTGCTACTTATGTAGTGTTTGGACAGAAATTTTGATAGTAACGTGGAAGGAGCAATCAAAAAGCACCAAAGAGATACCAGATTAAATGCATTTTATGCTTTGTTTGAATGTCAAAATGTGTTATGACTGTTGCAGCACAATGAAATATGTCCACGGGGAGAAAATGAGACCAAAAGAAAAAATGATAATAATTTATGGGAGTTGCGTCACTTCCTCCCTGCCCTCTAACTTATTTTTGCATTTTGTGTTAGTCTTTGATACAGAAAGGCATATAATGTCACACATTTCAGATTAAATATTCTTTCCATTACTTCGCTCCACAAAGAAATCTTGAGTTTCAAACTTTTGCCACATTTAAGCAGACTTGAATAAAAAAAGTGAGAAGTTTAAAGGGCACAGCTGAGTTTCTCTTTTCAGAAAGTTGTATTTGCTCATAGCAAAGTGCCACATGAAGTCTCTGAAACTGACAAATAACTAATCAACAGAAATAGATGCAGTTGTTTGAATTTCCACCTTCATAAGACAGATGGGGGCTCACTTTCAGTCATGTAAAATTGTGCTAATATGTTGTGTCAATTAGAAAATGTTATCCAGTTTAATTGAAAAGATTATAGTGTAATAATATTCCTTTTTGTTGTCATAGATACTCTACTTATGAGAGTTTTAAGTTGTTATTGAATGAGCTCTACAAGGTGTAATGGTGGAAATATTAAAGTTATAAGCATTGCTTCTGTCAAAGGGACACAATTTCATTGACTTATATTAGAGATGTTACAATCTTTATAAAGTTAATTTTAGTTGCAAATACAGAAAAAATAACAAGGCTATCAAACTGGTGTTAACTCACCCGTCTTTACAGTGGACTCAGCCTTGTCGGCAAGCAGTCAGTGAAGCTGTATCATTCAGCATAGCTTCTCTACTTACAATATACACCCTTTCACTGTTTCAAAAGGACTTGTTCTCCAGGAGTGAGTTTTTAAGTAAATTTAAAAGCAGTTGCTCATCAGGTAAACCAATGACATGGATCCAAATAAAGCTATTAGTTCTGATTGATTTTCCCTACTAAAATTACAAGTGTTCACAAAGGGAAATTAATAAATACCAGTTGTGTTTTATTTTTATTAATGAGATTTTTAGGAGAGAAACAGTTTCCCAGTAACAACTCTTACAGCTTTACAGAAAAGAAAAGTTCATCCTGAAACAATTACTTTTATGGAATTTATAAATAAACATTAAAATTAGATTTCTTAAGAACAGAAGAACATCTCTTGTTTGGAAGAAGTGTTGTTACAGGCTTTGGTACAAGATTAGGGAAAAACAAATGTCCACTGCTTTGCTGACCTCAGTGGCATTCAGGAAGCGGCTCCAATTAGAGAAACAATTGCATTATATAGAGCCAGTGCATTAGTCGTTCTGTTTTTGTTTATTTATTTTTTCTGTAATGGACTAACATAGAATGAAGAAAGTTAAGTGTTCTTGTCGATTGAATTTCTTTCCCATCATATTTGTTTGAGATGATGGCCTCAGTGAGTAATTGTCTTGAGCGTTCCCTCTAAATATCAGAGACCCAAGTTTGATTTCAAAATCTTTAAAAACTTTCCTGTCAGCTAATCAAGAAAAAGAGCCAGATATAAAGGCTGAAACTAACTGAAAGTCCTCAGCATGCAGTATAAATGTTTCTATGAGCTGCAGACCATCAGATGGTGGATATTGACTGTTATGCCTAAAGCAGGATGGAAAGGGCTTTTTAAAGGCTCACTGGTTTCATTTGAAGAATCTTAAAATGCAAACGCATTCTTGTTTGTGCTATTCTTGATTCTTTTATGGTTAGAGCAAGACAAACCAATGCTACCCATTACCACTTTGAGTCATTTAATCCCAAGGATCATCAGATGAGGTGTTGGTAAATGAAAGATGAGAAAAGAGGCTTAATGTCAAATAAAAAAAGAAAATGTTCTGAGTTGATGTTGCAACAAAGTTGGATGTAAAAGTAAACTATACTGTGGCCAGAGAGACACAGACTTTTGGTAATGAACAAAGCCCAAGCAACGGCAATTAAACAGGAGGACTTAGTGCAGTCATGGGAATCATTTTGTCGGGGTATTTACTTTTATGCCTTCACAAGTGTCTCCTCTAAGCTCTGCTTGCATCCATCTCTTCCAATTAATTCAAGTCTTTGTCGGAATAGGGCTTTCTGCATCTGCTTCTGTTATTATGGTTGATGTCAGAATCTTGTTTGAGAAAAGAGATTTATATTAGTTGGCCAATCATGGAATTAGCTAGATAAAAGTGCTTCCATCCGACTTATTTGCCATTCACTGCATGGTTGGGATTCTAGACCTACCGTCCATAGCTCAAATAATCTGGTTAACATCTTGACTGTACCATCACATACAACTGGTATCCTAAGTTTATTTTGCATAATTGACTGTTGTAGCTGTTTTTATTACATAATTCACAGTATCGTCTAATCCAGAATCTAACCCTAACATTTTATCCAGGTAACCTTGTCTTGCCATGGGACCACTCATATTTAGAGGTTTCAAGGCTATCTGCCAAAGTGGAGGCGAAGAGGTCAAATTAAGCCAAAATGTCAACAAGTAGAATGGTGGGAATCTATTTCTGTCTGTAATCAGCAGCAATTACCTCAAAGCCAATTCTAACCCCCCTGTTCCTCAGTAGATTTAGAGAAACATTAGATTCATGTGCAAGGCTCACAACAAAGTTGTGTAACCGTGCGAACGGCCGGTGAACCGTCCCGGGCATACCTCCCGCCGCAGGCCTCTCGCCCGCTGACTATTGGGATAGGCTCCAGTCCCCTCCAGCGACCCCATTTGGTTCAGATAATGGATGGATGGATGAAAGTCTGTGGAGTAGTAAATTCTTGGGCACTCGTCATGGTTATTAGCCTCTCCACCAGCAGCCTCTGCTCCTCAAGTCTGTTGATTAATTAATAATTAATAACAAATTTTCCCCCTATGGTCCTGTGATGGTCCTGTGATGGATTGGCCGCATTGTCCAATTTACACAAGTATTTCCTGGGGTTTTAGTCCCCTCTACTTCTCACTTGCCAAACCTGGAGGCTGCTTCTCAAAAGGTTCAGTTTATTTGATCCAAACTGTATTTGCATATCAAGTGGAAATGCATATGAAATACTATGCTGTGGGCCTCAAGGTTCTGCCATGGAAATTCTATCTCTTTGAAGTCTACACTTTTACCTTTCAACTATTCAGTTTTACTGCCGTGATCATTGTCCTGTTGTATGACCCAACTGCATACAAACTTTACCATGAGATGACGTCATATTTGACTCATGGAGCCTTTTGACAGTTTGACAGTTTCTCTCAGATGTTTGATTTTCTCAAAACATGGTGCTGCTCATTGTGACCAAACATCTTTGTTCTCTTCTGTTTAAAGGGCAAGAGAGAAGAGGCTTTCAATGTATCCCTTAAAATACAAGCCATACTTGTTCTTGTTTGTCTGAGCTGTCATGTTCCTTAATATTTAACGTACTTACTGAGGCTTGTAGAGTCTGAGATGTAACTCATGTTGTTTCTTTTCTTTTCTTTTTTTCTTGCTGTTTTTCTGACAAATTTTCTGACAAATTTTCAAAAATTTTCTATGGCCAAAAAGCATGGTAGAAATCTTGGTAATAGTAAGTTAGAACGCTCTCATACTTAGTTCAGTTTGATACTACTGTTATTAAAAATGGGATTATGTGTTGAATTTATGGATACTTTGTGTCTTCTCCGAGTGCCCTCAGTTTAGATGATCACAAATTCATGATGAATGAGCTATGCAAAAACAAAGTTTTTCACAATAAAAAAAAGTGTTGAGCAGTGCTTTACATTGTTTCTTGAATAAAAGCATTCCCGGTTTGATTTCTCGCTGCATTTTCTCCCCTGGGACACAGGGTTGTGTTCTGGTCAGGTTTGCTTTGTTAAAAAACAACAACTTGGATATTAGATTACAGGTCATTTTAACTTGACTTTAGGATTAAATTTGAGAGGGCATGGGTATGGTCCTGTGATGGATTAGCAGCATTGTCCAGTGACAACTTTGATTAGCAGCATTTTCCAGTGACAGCTCCATCCCCTCGTGACCCCCAATTGTATCAGCAGTCCATATCTAACTAGTGCTTGCAGCCAATAGTACATATGCCTACAATTTGTGTTTCAAAGCATTTCAACAAGTGTCTAAAGGTGACGCTTTCCATCAGATCTAATTTACTAATTTACTCTATGTAAAATAGAAAATAGACAGGACATTAGGAGGGCTATTAATGTTTTTTAGAATCATGAGCTCCAAATAATATACACTGAGACACCTATATGCGTGTCTCAGTGCTTTTACAAACTTCAGTGAAGACAGATATGTAACAGATCATACAAAAGAAGCAAAAAGAACATGAAATTTGCAATGTTTTTTAATTAATTTTCGCATCTCTGCTGATTTAAAATGTTGAAGTGTTTACTGCCAACAAATGTATTTTTTAAGAAAAACAGAGGTTAGGGAAAAAAAACTTAAATAAATTTTAAGTACCTATGGCAAATATTGACTAAACACTGCAAAAAATGCCATTGAAATAATCCCAAACTGACCCTCTGTTTGCTTTTCTATGCGTGCTAAGAACAGAGGATTTAATCACCCTGAAGACGATGCAATGAGTTGGTTGCTTTTGCAGGTGGTAACTTTTTATGAATTGGTCAGTCATGATAACAGGGTTATCATTGGAGGAGTTTAACCCACTTATGTTTGTATTTTTTACTTTCAGTTTGTTCTGTGATAGTACACTACATAGAAAGTAAGTGGTTACCTGCTACAACAGCAACATAACAATTCAGAGCATTTTAACACATCAGTGTCAGCATTTACATCAAAGCCCTGTTGTGTCAATTTACGAATTGCATTATAGAGCTGGTGGGCATGAATGTATGTTTTATTTTCACTGCAAACTGAAGAAAGTAAATGCTCAAAACCTTTTGAATATAATGTTTTTAATATAGAAAGGGTTGCACTTTTGAGAAGAGAAACAGTTCTATTGAAAATAAGATATCTTGTTCCAAAATTCAAAACAATACTCCAACATCAGATTTGAGCATTTTCTTCATGTTAAAGCATCTTATCTTCCTTTGGTTTTATTTGATGGCTTTCCACTTTCCGTGATAGCTCGAGAGAGACAAGTAGGCACTGGATAGTAGGCATCCCATTTTCTTGACACAACTTTATTTACAGTTTTTAATGAAATTAACACAAAATGTAATTTGGGAATCACAAGATGGGCTCCATCAAACACACTAATTGTTATAGTCTGCTGATGTGTGGTCGCCTAGACCTCTGCAGCAGTACAAGAGTATGCAAAAGAAACACTTTTTAGCAATTCCAAGCATATAATTCAAATTGAATAAAAAATAGATTTCATACAAGGACATACTAAACATACTTACCCCTCTCTCCTGGAACTTTGTCCTAAAAGTAATTTGCAGCACAGTACAGTACAGTGTATTCTAACAGAAATATGATTGCGGTGAGATTGTTTTCTTAATGTTTCTTAATATTTACATGCATCAGTCCTTTATGATGTTATGACCAACAACAGATCATATGTCCATGTTTAGGTGTATGATATATTTCTCTATTTGGCATGTGAACATGGCAATAAGTGCAAACAGTCTGTTGAAAAGAGGTAAAATGGGCACAGTAATGTCTGACAGAAACAAGAGCCATTTGATTAATTGTGAGAATGCCTGTAGGCCTTCCTTACCTTTCCTGTTTCTCTTCCGTACGTTTTTGTGCATCTAACTCCTCCTACAACTTTCAGCCGATTTCAACAAATAAGGTATCAAAATGTTCAGCTCCTTCAGCACATAGCTGCTATTACTTTTGGTGTTCATATCTTTTCAACTTTTTAAGTTATTTAACTTTTTCTGTTTTGTCTTCTCTCATTGAAATGAATGGAGACATCTTCAACTCCGTCTAAAACTTTGACCTACTTCAGACCTAACTACTTCAGCCTACTTTCAGCTAGAAAGAAAATTCAACTTTTATATGGCTCTCAAGCCATTCAGCTATCCATCTATTACTTTTCTTTTAAAAATATTCAGCCGTTTTCGAAATATGGCAGTTTTAAAATCATTGAAATTTCAGCTTTTCCTATGGGTTCCTATGGGACCAAGTTAGAGCAGGAGATCAAAAGAAGTCATGTGACACACTCTAGCGTTTCAGCCACTCTTCCACTTCTTCAAACTCCTTCAGATTACTTCCACACTCTTCAGCCTTCATACACCAATTATACCTTAAAACGTAGGAAAATCTGTCCTCTTTCACCCAATGTAACTTTCAAAGCCTTCAGCCTTTCAGATTTTGAGCTATGAGCCTCAGAGTCAGAGCTCTACCACCAAGATTACATTGAAAATCCATTCAAAAATCTCACTGACAGCTTGTTCATCTCTGAAAAGTCTCCTATTTTGAAATCGCTCCCGTTGGGCCATTTCTGGCTCAATTTAAAAAATAATAACACCGTTGCGATCCTGAATCTCTCCAGGCGCTCACGGTGTCCTCAGAATTAACGTGGCTCTTAAAGTTTTGGCTCAGGAGGTCAGAATGTGAGGGGAACTTTTGGCTGTTGAGCAAGCATTTTGCAGAGCGTGCATGTGTAATTGAAGCCAGGTGGGGCTGTTTCTATGACGACTAACTGCTGTACTCTGAGCCCTGAGCTATCTCCTCAAATACACAGCACAATGGTGTGGTGGTTAGCACTGTCGCCTCCCAGCAAGAAGGTTCTGGGTTCGAATCCTGGGGGAACCAGGACGTTTTGCCTGATGTGAAACTTCATTTAACTGCTTGTACCTTCTTGATAATTTTATGGCTTTTTTTACTCAATCCTCTTCTTCTAATCCTTTTAACTGATTTCTTCCACTCATTAGTTATCAGCTCTTCAACATTATTCTTAACTTCAGCCTTTATCCAATTAGACTCTATGAGTTTTTTAGCTTTTCTTTGGCTTCTTCTGCTTCCTCAGGCGCTCATGGTGTCCTCAGAATTGATGTGGCTCTTATAGTTTTGGCTCAGGAGGTCAGAATGTGAGGGGAACTTTTGGTTGTTGAGCAAGCATTTGGCAGAGAGCCTGCGTGTGTATCTGACGCAGGTGTGCCATTTCTATGACGACTAACGACTAATCTGCTCTGAGCTCTCCATTTTAAGCTCTCTGCTGCTCTCTTCTGGGACTCAGGTTAAACTTCATTGTGATCATTTCCAAACTGTCTTCTGCCTCTTTTGGTCTTTTTCACTCTTCTGGAAATGGTTCTTCTGATTTTTTTTTTACATTTGACATTTGTCAATAGAACTCTTTGGTCTTCAAATTGCTCTTGAGCTGTCTCCTCAAATAGAGAAGTTCCTGACTTTTGACCTTCTTCATACTGTTTAGTCTAATGTGAAACTTCATCTAACTTCTTGTACCTTCTTGATCATTTTATGGCTTGTTTTACTCAATCCTCTTCTTCTAATCCTTTTAACTGATTTATTCCACTCATTAGTTATCAGCTCTTCAAAATTATTCCTATCTTCAGCCTTTAACCAATTAGACTCTATGAGTTTTTCAGCTTTTCTTTGGCTTCTTCTGCTTCCTCAGTGCTGTCTTGTGCTGTCTTCAGCCTTTTTGCTTTAAACTCTTTTGATCTCTTCATTCAGCTGTTGGCATTCTCACAGCTGTTTCGCAGGAACAGCTCTTCATCTAGTTGCTATTAATATTCATTAAACTGCAGGGCATGTGGGGAGCTTTTGGTCAGCATTTGTGAAAACAACATGGCAATAGTTCAAATAAAGTTAATATCACTATTAAGGTAGTAGGAGACGTCCTGGAACAAGTGCTTTTTTTCTTCCCATCCATCTGTACACTGTTCTCTGTTGGCGAAATCAAATACAGAAGGTCTCTATTACTTTTTTTTATTAATCATTATCTACTACAGACAGAAATATTCTATTGAGATTATTTGATCTTCATTAAATAAATCATTTTTCTTCACTGCATTTCCAAAATATAGGCAAAACTGAATTTGATGGCAACAACAATGTCAAAATACTTTGTAGAATCTGTCAGCATTCTGGCAGATTCCTCAGTGACAGGAGGAGATGTCAGGAGTGGGCATAAAAGGAGCATCCATTAAAAGTTTGATTTTGCCTTAAAGATGCAAACTGTGAGTCATCTTTAGTCAGAGGATCTTCCGGCTCTCGGCGAGTGCAGACGTGTTTCCCTCTGCTCCCTCCCCTGCCCTTTTTGCCTGCTTGCTATCTCTGTTCTGTCGTATCTCAGAGCCTCTCTCTGCATTTTCACTTCCTAAAGCCTAACATCAACCATGGATTTGGTCGGCTGGTCTCTCAATGCAATTGACAAAATCTTCTCTACCCAAAGACAAGCTGCGGGGGCTGCAACTTGTCCAGCCGGGACTCACCCTGCGGGTTTCACGATGGATGCCTGGAGGAGCTGGAGGGTTTTATGCCTTTCGGTTCTTTCCGTGGAGGACGTCGAGGACCTATACATATTTGGATTCATGATAACCGGGTTCCTGCTGATTGGAGTTGGTGGATACCTAGTTTTTCGAGAAATTCGGAAGCTGAGGGCGGGCTGCCTGTCGAGCCGGTTTACCGGGCCATCAACACTCGGACTCAAACCTTGTGCGAGTTGTCTCGCAAACAGGATGCTCTGGTGAGCAAACTGCGGACTCAGTGGAGCAAACAGGAGGCTCACAGGAGCAAAATGGGGACGATGTGTGACAGCATGAGGGTGATGGGGAACACCTTGGAGAAGTTGGTGGTTCGGATGGAAGGAAATTAACACAATTCGGCTGAATTGGATCGCCATTGAGAGACCTGCTGAGGACTTAAGGCAGACAAAACACGCTCTGTCTGGAACAAAGCTATCTCTCTTATCTCAATCTGGCCTCCCGAGAGCGGCCTTGCAGCTGCTACTCTGCAACTTTGCCCTGGATGAAACTGCAGACCGACGCTTTGCCCACCCCCACCCCCTCCCTCCTCCCAAGCTGGAGTTTGGGCATCACAAGGACAAATTCCATCCTGCCTGTTGATGTGGACTCCAGCTTGCTTACACTTACACACACACAAGCACAGACTTCATGCATTCCTGGGACTCACTGCCTCGCTGTTACCTTTCCCCGTCCTTCCAACCCCCCCATCCCTCCCTCCCTATGTGTCCTTGATTTGACTGTATCTGTGCTTAAGTGTACTGAGGTGTTTTTTTAAATCACTGTTACGTCCCCTGTAGGGGGCGTGGCACTGGGCCTTTTTTTACCTCTTCCTGCAACCGCTTTCCCAATGTATTCTGTATTCTTTTGGTTCTGAAGATTTGATTCTGGCGCTGTGTAGACGGCTGCCTCTCCAGTATCTTCTGGTAACCTTAATTTCCTGAGGGAGTCTTCCCAAGGGATCAATAAAGTTCAGTCTAAGTCTAAGTCTAAGTCTAAGGATCAACAATATGTCAAAACAGATATATCTAGCATCAGCATAGCCACATGAGTGAGGAGTAAATACTCATTATAAAATGGAAAATCACAAGGAGGGCTACTTTACAAAAGAGCTCAAGTAGAGCCCTTTCCCAGATTCAGTGTTGGGTTTAATTACCACAAGCAGCTTTAATTACACTAATTACTCTGCCAACATGCTTTAATTTCAGTCCTAAACCACAACCTCCAACCTGCACTTCTACAATGCAATAAATCATAAACAAGAAACATTGTGTCACATCCCCCTCATGAGCACTTAAGACTGTTCAAGCCCCAAACTGCCGAAGTCAAGCATCCACCTTTTCCAGGAAGTTTGAGAAAAAGAGACACTTACCTGTTCTGCTGATGACAAAAGCATATAAAACTGTAAAGGAAAAATGGTGGAAAGCATGTGTAACATTCAAATCTCTCCAAAGTGATGATGCTGGTCTGTGAATAGATTTCACCATCCAAATTCAGCAGCGGGTAGGAAGGCAGGCTCTTGGATAAATACTCAGACATAAGATATCGAGACAGCAAGTATGCACAAAGTGGCATGAATGCAGAAGTGCTGATGATAAACTGATAATGGTGACTGGATATGTTTATGTTTAATGTTTATGCATTTAGCAGACGCTTTTATCCAAAGCGACGTACAGAGTAAATGCCTGCCCCGTGTGAGGGGCAGGTCTGAAATTTGAAGAGTTACACAGAAGTCACTTGTCAGTAGAACATCTATCCCACAGCCTTTATTTAGAACCCTAGAGGGAAACCTAAACAGGAGCGTGTTCATATATACAGTATGTACATATTGCTAGTTGTGTTTAGTACTGTTCCCTCACAGAAAGAGTGTTCTCACCACAAATCCCAGGGGGTTTGTTCTCCCCATTTATGTGTTGGTTCTCTCCAGGTATCTCAGCTTCCTCCGAATTTTCAAAAACATGCAAGTTGAATTAATTAAGAATAAGGACTAATGGTAATAAGTGATAAAGAAAATACATGCATATACCAGTGGAGCCAGTGACACTGACAGACTGGGCAAGATCATTAAGAAGGCTGAGTCTGTAGTGGGTCTCGGGCTGGAGTCACAGTTTTTTTTGTACTACTGTTTTTTTTTACACTGGTCCTAATTAGCACTGTATTTACATTTCTAATACTTTCTTTGAATAAGAATATATTTTCTGCTTCAATTGCTATTAATTTTGTGTTCCTATCTTGCCACTGTTGCACAATAATTCAGTGTAAAACCTTAATCACTGTGGCATGAATCGGATTGTTTCAAAGGTAAAACTCAGCCACTGCAGCAAATGGAGAACGACTACAGCACCTTATTTGTGACCTCTGCAGCCACCTCAGTCTTGCTAGGCTAAAAAGTCATGTGGCAAGGGGACAATGGCATGGTAAAATTTTGGATGAGATCTTTAATCAGCATGCACAGCTTCAGCGCAACTATACTCTTACAGCAGGTTTCTGAGTTTGATCAATAAAAGTGGGGATGATGTGGCCTGAGTCTCAACTTGAAACATGGATATGAGATTATGATCTTCAATCCAATGACCACATTTATTTTCATTGTGGTAATTAAATGGCCATGGAAGACCTGCATCTCCTCGAAATCCTGGAGAGAGTACAAGGGTTGCTATGATTTGCATCAAATAGGAGAAAGACAATTTGATCATACAATAATTACTTTTTTTTGTCTTTCTTTCTGGTTTCCTGGAGATGGGAGATCAGCATATTTACATTATAATAATCATTCTTCCATAGGAATGCTAATGGACTTTCAAGAGAGAAAACTTCAAGTTTTTTATAGAAAGCATTTTGGAAGTGGCTACAATAGGAACTGCATGGAGCAGTAAGTGGTAGCCCCCCACAAGAGGAAGGATGGGATTCAGGTTAGTCAGCTATCAGTGCTTCAGAAGATTGTATGAAGAGGAAATCTCTGGGATATTCACACAAACCATTTTTGAGACAGAGTTATGCCGTTCCTCAAAATAACTCCAGAATAATTGTGTTTCTAAAAATCAAATGGACACCTCAAAATAGAAAAATAAATACATGTTTAACTTATCAATTTATCAATAACATAACAAAAAAGAGCTCATATTTGATTGTCATCAAAATTGTGGCAGCATTTGTGTTATAACTTTTTCTCCAACTTTCTGGGTGTGGTCCTTCATATACAGAGATGTATATAATACTGGAGTAGAGGAGTGGAGTAGAAGTACAAATACTATATAAAACAATTGACTTGAGTGAAAGTTGAAGTGTTCTTTCGACACCATACTTAAGTGGAAGTACGGAAGTACTCAATTTTTTTTGTGTATTGTAAGTAGGAGTATTTCAAAAACTGCTACTCAAGTATCGAAAGTTCAAGTATAAGTAAATGTACAAGTACTGTGTATATTAAAAAAAGCCAGTCAAAGTTTGGTAGATATTGTTTATATTATTTCAAACGTGTGAAAGGCACACTACCTGGCTAAAGCAGCAGTACAATTATAAAAGGCCATACAGGTGTTTACAAAAAACAGAAAACTACATATGCATTACTGAATCAACAGCACTTCATCTACTATCATTTATTATTACAGTGTCGGGGGAGAATACAGATAGTAAGCTAGGTTTGCTTTAGGTAATGTTAGCTGCTGCGTTCTGGTTGAACAGGGAGAACTGAACTAGCGCTTATTTACAGTACTAGCTTATATGTCAATGTATTTTTTAACATACCTTGATATACTTCTTCAGATTAGATGGGGAATTTTTGAAGGTCATGATTTCGCAATCTTTTGGGAGGCATTTTTAATAGGCCATGCTTGATCGCTCAAAATGCCCAATGGTGAGCCAGCTTCATAAACCGTGACAGAGCTTTCTATCACTAACTTTACATATCAGTGACGAGTAACGATTTTTCCCATGAAAAATCGATCGGACTAAAAGTATTAAATTAATCAAAAATATGTAGTGGAGTAAAAGTAAAAGTAGGGGAAAAATACATACTCTAAAAAAGTACAGATACTGCATTTTGGTACTTTAAAAGTAAAAACACGCACCAACATTTGGGTAAAAACTCTCCTGGTCTCCGAGGTTATTTAAATCACTCACACCTGATCATTTCCATTTTGTAAATGAAATGTGAATTGAAAAAATCTAAATTGTCCGCTTTTGTTATTGTTTGTCTTAAAAGATGCTGCATCCTGGCCCTCAGGAGGAGCCATGGTGACCATGGAATTCTGTGCCTGTGTTCCTCAAGCTTCTTAGAACCATTTCAGATACTTTGTAACTTCTCCTGAAATCCATGCAGAAGGAGTCTTAACTTTAATAATCTTAACTTAAAGAATATTATTAATGACAAATCACAGAGCAACTCTTCATGAGAAAAAGAAATAAACTCTCATCAAGGGAAGGACACGGGATTTAGCCGTTCGCTATGTGTCAAACATGTTTTTGACAACAGTGATTATGTTTCAAAAAGTAAAAACACACACTCAAACATTCGTGTAAAAACTTTCCTAAAGAGGTTAGATTTTGCTTCCTGAAATCAGGGGTGTATTTCCCCATAATCTGTCACACCCAGATGGAGAGCATTTTGGCCAGGTTAACATGGTCTCATCATGTTTGGCTTTTAAAAAATGAAAGCATTACAAATATTTCTACTGATACAATAAATTGGTAGTTGCGGCATTTATATTTAAAAATCTAAAAGAACTGGTACTGGTTCAGTAGATGATTATTTAGCAGACATAAAATGTTTGTGTAATTCGGATGACAGAAAGATTTTAAACTAGAAAAATGTTTCTAAAGCGAGTTTAAATTAAAAAATGATGAATTAAAGATGTATGATAATAACAAATATTGATCAATTATCATTATGTCTTCCACTTTTTGGGATATTTTCTTTAATTAATCCAATGTTTAAATGTTCGAAACTCAGAAAATATCTCCTTTCTGGTCTGATCATGAGAGAACTTTGACATTCAGAAGGCTAGTTAAACACACAATGAGGACTAAAGTAATTTAAATCACTCACACCTGATATTTTCTATTTTGTAAGTTTGTTCTTCCACTTCAGTCAGTGTCGGGGAGACGTTTATTTCGTGCCACCAATGTCACATGTCCTTAAAACCGGCAGTAGTGAAATGTGAATTAAAAAAGCTAGATGGTACGCTTGTGTTATTGTTTGTCTTAAAAGATGCTGCCATCCTGCCCCTCAGGAGGAGCCATGGTGACCATGGAATTCTGGGCCTGTGTTCTGCAAGCTTCTTAGAACCATTTCAGATACTTTGTAACTTTTCCTGAAATCCATGTAGTAGGAGTGTTAACTTAAAGACAATTATTGAGGACCAGTCACAGAGGAACTCTTCATAAGAAATAGAAATAAACTCTCAAGGGAAGGACACAGGATTTAGCCGGTCGCTATATGTCAAACATGTTTTTGACAACAGTGATTACGTTTGAAAAAGTAGAAACACACACTCAAACATTTGTGTAGAAACTCTCCTTAAGAGGTTAGATTTTGCTTCCTAAAATGAGCGATGTATTTCCCTATAATCTGTCACACCCAGTTGGAGACCATTTTGGCCAGGTTAGCATGATCTCGTCATGTTTGGCTTTTACATTTAAAAATGTAAAAGTATCAAAAGTATTTGTACTGATTCAATAAACTGGTAGTTGTAGCTTTTATATTTAAAAATCTACAAGAATTGGTACTGGTTCAGTAGATGATGATTATTTAGCAGACATAAAGTGTTTAATTGGGTTGACAGAAAAGTTTTAAATTAGATAAATGTTTCTAAAGCGAGTTTAAATTAAATGACATATTAAAGATGTATGTTAACAACAAATATAGATCAATTATCATTATGTCTTCCACTCTTTTGGATATTTTTTTTAATTAATCCAATGTTTAAATGTTCGAAACTCAGAAAATCTCTCCTTTCTGGTCCGATCATGAGAAAACTTAGACATTCAAAAGGCTAGTTAAACAGATAATAAGGACTAAAGTTATTTAAATCACTCACACCTGATATTTTCCATTTTTTAAGTTTGTTCTTCCACTTCGGTCAGTGTCTGGGAGTCGTTTATTTCCTGCCACCAATGTCACATGTTCTTAAAACCGGCAGTAGTGAAATATGAATTAAAAAAGCTAGATGGTACGCTTTTGTTATTGTTTGTCTTAAAAGATGCTGCCTCCTGCCCCTCAGGAGGAGCCATGGTGACCATGGAATTCTGGGCCTGTGTTCCTCAAGCTTCTTAGAACCATTTCAGATACTTTGCAACTTTTCCTGAAATCCATGTAGTAGGAGTCTTAACTTAAAGACAATTATTGAGGACCAATCACAGAGCAACTCTTAACAAGAAAAAGAAATAAACTCTCATCAAGGGAAGGACATGGGATTTAGCTGGTCGCTATGTGTGAAACATGTTTTTGACAAAAGTGATTATGTTTGAAAAAGTAAAAACACAGACTCAAATATTTGTGTAAAAACTCACCTAAAGAGGTTAGATTTTGCTTCCTGAAATAAGGGTTTTTTTTCCCTATAGTCTGTCACACCCAGATGGAGACCATTTTGCCCATGTAAGCATGGTCTCATCATGTTTGGCTTTTACATTTAAAAATGTTAAAGTATTAAAAGTATTTGTACTGATTCAATAAAGTTGTAGTTGCTGCTATTATATTTGAAAATCTAAAAGAACCGGTACTGGTTCGGTAGATGATAATGACTTAGCAGACATAAAATGTTTATGTAATTTCGTTGACATAAAGATTTTAAATTAGAAAAATATTTCTAAAGAGAGTTTAAATTAAATGATATATTAAAGATGTATGAGTTGCGGCTTTTGTATTTGAAAATCTAAAAGAATTGGTACTGGTTCAGTAGATGATGATTTAGCAGACAAAAAATGTTTATCTAATTGGGTTGACAGAAAAGTTTTAGGGCAGAAAAATGTTTCTAAAGCGAGTGTAAAATAAATGATATATTAAAGATATATGATAACAACAAATATTGATCAATTATCATTATTTCTTCCACTTTTTGGGATATTTTCTTTTATTTCCTGCCATCAATATCACATGTCCTTAAAACCGGCTGTAGTGAACTGTGAATGGAAAAATCTGGATGCTCCGCTTGTGTTATTGTTTGTTTCAAAAGATGCTGCCATCCTGCCCGTAAGGAGGAGCCATGGTGACCATGGAATTCTGGGCCTGTGTTTCGGGATTTATTCGGGCGCTATGTGTCAGACATGTTTTTGAGAACAGTGATTATGTTTAAAAAAGTAAAAACACACTCTCAAAAATTTATGTAAAAACTCTCCTAAACAGGTTAGATTTTGCTTCCTGAAATTAGGGGTATATTTCCCTATAATCTGTCATACCCAGATGGAGACCATTTTGGCCAGGTTAGCATGGAAACACGACACATTAGGATCAAAATTGATCAATTCAATTAAATTTTATTTATATAGCGCCACATCACAACAACAGTTGTCTCACAGCGCTTTCCAACTCTGAAGTTAATTACAGAAACCCAACAATTCCCACCATGAGCAAGCACTAAGCAACACGGGCAAGGAAAAACTTCCTTTAAACAGGCAGAAACTTCGAGCAGAACCATGGCTCAGGGTGGGCGGCCATCTGCCTCGGCCAGTTAGGGCTGAGGGAGAGAGAGGGCAAGAGAGAGAGGGCGAGAGAAGGACAGAGGGAGCAGCGAGAGGCAGCCGATACAGCAAAACATACACTGGATAAAAAAATAGCAATGATATTAATACTAATGATAATGATAGAAGTTATGACAGCAATAAAACTATGCAGAGTGGTAGCAGAGCAGGAACAGAGCAGGAACTCATGGTTTTGTTTTTACATTTAAAAATCTAAAAGTATTAAAAGTATTTGTACCGATTCAATAAATTGGTAGTTGTGGCATTTATATTTAAAAATATAAAATAATTGGTACTGGTTCAGTAGATGATGATGACTTAGCAGACATAAAATGTTTATCTAATTGGGTTGACAGAAAGATTTTAAATAAGAAAACTGTTTCTAAAGCGAGTTTAAATTAAATGATATATTAAAGATGTATGATAACAACAAATACTGATCAATTATCATTATGTCTTCCACTTTTGGGGATATTTTCTTTAATTAATCCAATCTTTAAATGTACGAAACTTAGAAAATCTGTCCTTTCTGGTCAGATCATGAGAGAACTTTGACATTCAGAAGGCTAGTTAACTCATTGACTGCCAGCCATTTTCAGAACAGAGAGTCGCTCACTGCCATAGTTTTTTGAGAATTTTGACTGATTTTTCAATGGCCACAGAATAGTTTGTGCTGTGACTATGTAAACACCGAACACACCAAAAGAAAGAGGAGACTCTCTTCTATCATCAGGGAAAAAAATCTTGTTTCTACCTTATTCCGTTCTTCTTCGACGTGCGTCTCACCGGCGCCATTTCTCTCATAGCGAACCATTGCGTTTGTTTTTATTTGCTTACAATCTATGCTAATCTCCCATCAAAAGTGGCACAGCTACCTAGAGGGTAAATTTGTTAGTCCATACTCTGTCTAGAAGCCGATATTTACGGAAAAACTTTCGCCGATCGTCCCCCAAGCCACTCGCATTGAAAAAAATAAAAGACGTCTATAGACGTCTTTGGCAGTCAGCGGTTGGATTTGAAAAGACGTCTATAGACGTCTTTGGCAGCGAATGAGTTAAAGATGTATGATAACAATAAATATTGATCAATTATCATTATGTCTTCCACTTTTTGTGATATTTTCTTCAATTAATCAAATGTTTAAATGTATGAAACTTTGAAATTCTCTCCTTTCTGGTCTGGTCATGAGAGAACTTTGACAAAACCGGCAGTAGTGAAATGGGAATTAAAAGAGCTAGATTGTACGCTTGTGTTATTGTTTGTCTTAAAAGATGCTGCCTCCTGCCCCTCGGAAGGAGCCATGGTGACCATGGAATTCTGGGCCTGTGTTCCGCAAGCTTCTTAGAACCATTTCAGACAGTTAGTAACCTTTCCTGAAATCCATGTAGTAGGAGTTTCAACAAAAAGACAATTATTAATAATTCTTAATAAGGAAAAGAAATAAGCTAATCAAGGGAAGGACACGGGATTTAGCCAGTCGCTATGTGTCAAACATGTTTTTTTCGAAAAAGTGAAAACACACACTCAAACATTTACGTAAAAACTCTCCTAAAGAGATTAGATTTATCTTCCTGAAATTAGGATTGTTTTTCTGTCACAACCAGAGAAAGATGGAGACCATTTTGGCCAGGTTTGCATGGAAACAAACAGAGATGTGTAAAGTACTGGAGTAGAGGAGTGGAGTAGAACGACAAGTACTATATAAAACAATTGACTTGTGTAAAAGTTGAAGTTTTCTTTCAACACCATTGTGGTGGGGTTCTTGTGAAAAAGAGGTCGACTTCCAGTGCTGAGGTGTTTATTTTGCCTCTAATCCAAAACACCAGAATGCACAAAGGGAGGGAGGCGGGGGACATTGAGTCCGAATGGGCCGTGTTCCGCGCCTCCATCAATGACGCGGCCTCTCGAAGCTGCGGTCGCAGGGCTGTCGGTGCCTGTTGGTGGCGGCAACCCTCGATCCCGCTGGTGGACACCGGCGGTGAGGGATGCCGTCAGGCTGAAGAAGGAGTCCTATCGGGCCTTTTTGGCCTGTGGGACTCCGGAGGCAGCAGATGGGTATCGGCAGTCCAAGCGACATGCGGCTCGGGTGGGAGGAGTTTGGGGAGGCCATGGAAAAAGACTTCCGTATGGCCTCGAGGCGATTCTGGTCCACCATCCGGCGTCTCAGGGGGGGGAAGCAGTGCCCCACCAACACTGTTTACAGTGGGGGTGATGTGCTGTTGACCTCAACTCGTGACGTTGTGGGTCGGTGGGCGGAGTACTTCGAGGACCTCCTCAATCCCACTGGCGCGTCCTCCATTGGAGGGGCAGAGCCTGGGGATCCGGAGCTGGGATCTCTAATCTTCGGGGCTGAAGTCACCGAGGTAGTCAAAAAGCTCCGCGGTGGCAAGGCCCCGGGGGTGGATGAGATTCGGCCGGAGTTCCTCAAGGCTTTGGATGTTGTGGGGCTGAGTTGTCCACGACTCTGCAACATCGCGTGGACATCAGGGGCAGTCCCGCTGGATTGGCAGACTGGGGTGGTGGTCCCCCTATTTAAAAAGGGGGACCGAAGGGTGTGTTCCAACTACAGGGGGATCACACTCTTAAGCCTCCCTGGGAAGGTCTATTCAGCGGTTCTAGAGAGGAGGGTCCGTCGGATAGTCGAGCCTCGGATCGAGGAGGAACAGTGTGGTTTTCGTCCTGGCCGTGGAACGCTGGACCAGCTCTATACCCTCAGCAGGGTCCTGGAGGGTGCATGGGAGTTCGCTCAACCAGTCCACATGTGTTTTGTGGACTTGGAGAAGGCGTTCGACCGTGTCCCTCGGGGTATCCTGTGGGGGGTGCTCCGGGAGTATGGGGTACCTGGCCCTTTGTTACGGGCTGTGCGGTCCCTATACGACCGGAGTCAGAGCCTGGTTCGCATTGCCGGTAGTAAGTCGGATCCGTTTCCGGTGGGAGTTGGACTCCGCCAAGGTTGCCCTATGTCTCCGGTCCTGTTCATAACTTTTATGGACAGGATTTCTAGGCGCAGCCGAGGTGTTGAGGGTGTCAGTCTTGGTGGCCTTAGGGTCGCATCTCTGCTTTTTGCAGATGATGTGGTCCTGTTGGCTTCATCAAGTCGGGACCAACAGCTCTCGCTGGAGCGGTTCGCAGCCGAGTGCGAAGCGGCTGGGATGAGGATCAGTTCCTCCACGTCCGAGACCATGGTCTCTCACCGGAAAAGGGTAGAGTGCCTTCTCCGAGTCGGAGCGGACGTCCTTCCCCAAGTGGAGGAGTTCAAGTATCTTGGGGTCTTGTTCGCGAATGGGGGGAGGGAGCGTGAGATCGATAGGCGGATCGGTGCGGCGTCTGCAGTAATGCGGGCGCTGTACCGGTCTGTCGTGATGAAGAGAGAGCTGAGCCAAAAAGCGAAGCTCTCAATTTATCGGTCGATCTACGTTCCCACCCTCGTCTATGGTCACGAACTTTGGGTAGTGACCGAAAGAACGAGATCGCGGATACAAGCGGCCGAAATGAGTTTCCTCCGCAGGGTGGCTGGGCTCTCCCTTAGAGATAGGGTGAGAAGCTCGGCCATCCGGGAGGGGCTCGGAGTAGAGCCGCTGCTCCTCCACGTGGAGAGGAGCCAGTTGAGGTGGCTCGGGCATCTATTCAGGATGCCTCCTGGTCGCCTCCCTGGGGAGGTGTTTCGGGCTCGTCCCACCGGAAGAAGGCCCAGAGGAAGACCCAGGACCCGCTGGAGGGACTATGTGTCCCGGCTGGCCTGGGAACGCCTCGGGATCCCCCCGGAGGAGCTGGCTGAAGTGGCCGGGGAGAGGGAAGTCTGGGTCTCCCTGCTCCGGCTGCTGCCCCCGCGACCCGACCCCGGATAAGCGGAGGATAATGGATGGATGGATGGATGGATGGATGGATGGATGGATGGATGGATG
>JABUIW010000026.1:1808467-1824872 GCA_013363375.1 Menidia beryllina | reverse complement strand
ATGGATGGATGGATGGATGGATGGATGGATGGATGGATGGATGGATGGATGGATGGATGGATGGATGGATCTGCTCTGGCAGGCCAAATCGCCTGAAGTTGTAATTCAAGCAGGCAGTTACAACACTGGTAGCACTGCAACCAGTGGGTCAATGAAGACATAGAAGAATGGCATTCACCTTTTGGGGGCAAGGTTCCACGCCATCTGGTGAAATGATTCTTCGGAACTACTCAATTCGTGACTTTTTCACCTGGAATTTGTCTGTATTGAATTTAATCCAAGAAGCCCTAGCTCTGCTCCCTGTCTAAAGAAGGTTGATGTTGTGTCCCTCTTCCATCAATCCCTGGATTTTGACATCATTTGCACGAGGAAATGTGCCTGGGACCCCTTGCCAGAGCTTTGTCCATTTGTGCACAGAAGATTTCTGATGACACAGACAGGCCGAATGGTACGCAAACAAATCAGTATTTCTTGAATGGGGTGTTGAAAGCGGTCAATGGCTGACTTTCTGGTCTCAGCGTCTGTGAGTATCTACTTTTGGTTGAGAATTATTTTCCATTTTTTAAAGTGTTTTTGGCATCTTCCCATGAGGCAGTGTAATAAATGTTGTGCACTAAGTATTTTTTTTTATTCTTGGGGTCAAGGCATACCCAGATATCACCATTCTTCTTGACGATGATCACCAGGTTGTGAACCCAGCTTGTCGTTTCTGAGCATGGGTGTATGATTCCTTCTGCCGCCATGTGATCCAATTTATCTTTGAGTCTGGGGAGTACACTCACTGGAACTGCACTAAGGTGAAGTTGTACGGGTGTGGCACCTGGGGTCAATTCAGCTCTGCCTCGCCATCAAACAAACCGACTGAACCAGCAAACATATCAGGAAATATGCATTTCAAATTCTCAAGGGAATATCCATTTCTTTTGGAGGGACTCATAGTCTACATCAGACTCCTCTGTAACATGTGCAGCCTCTACATTAATGTTTCTCTGACAGCACACGAGATATTTGGACAAGTTTAAATTGCTTGCAAAACTCGAACGAAAGTATAAGCTCTGTTCCCACATTTGCATTGATAATTTCAACAGTGCAGGTGATGCTATTGCATGTGGTTTTTGTTTTGATTTTGCCACTGACTGGTATGCTTGCTCCAGTAACACTATGCAGTCGGATGTTAGCGCAGTGTAGGGATTGTTTTGTGATGTTCAATTTAGGCAGGAGTGAAATCGGCATACACGTTGTCATTGCTCAAGTAGGCAATGGCCGCCTGTGGTGTGAAAAGTGATTCAGCTATTACCTCACATGCATGAACATTTGTGGGTTGAACAGTATTTATGTCATAGGCATGATCACATGCATCTTCATATTCTGCTATTTGAACTGCGATAGCGGTTGTGAGTGATTTTAAGCCGACACACTTTTTCAAAGTTACCTGTTTTTTTGCAAAAATTGCATTTAGCATCTTGAGCTCGACATCTATCACAAGCATGAATTTGTTCACCACACCATCTGCATTCCTTGTTTGAGTAACCTGTTGCAGGCTTGAACTCACGGTGGGCAGCACGGGGATCAGCTGCTGGCTGATTCGTTTTTGGCTTTCCTCCCTGCTGCTGGGATCGGCGAGATGGATCGTGGGAGTATGTTGCATGCGCCTGTGTTTCGGTAAACACTTTTGTTTGCATTCGACATTAGTGCTGCCATGAATTTATTTATCCACAATGAGGAAATCAGAGACCACAGGAAAGTCAGCCTGTTTGTGTAGCTCAAGAATATGACCGTAAAATGTAGTAGTGTTCTCACTACTACTGTTGCCTGCTTTGCATTGTAGAAAGTGCCTCGCGAAAGTGTGTCGAGTGTGTGAGTATTCCATCAAGGCAGTTTAGCAGCTGGTCTACCGTGTTTACTTTACATGCAGGTTCTTTGGCTTCCTTGGATTCAACGAGCCGTTCAACATGTGCATCAGCCCATATGAATACATGGTTTAAATTTACTTTGTTGCATTCTTGTGAAGGGGCCCATTAACAATTGGGGCAACTTCTTTGCGCCACGAACGGTATTGACTATAAGCATCTCTGGAGTTCCAGTCGACTTGTGTCTTATAGTGTTGTAGTGCCATGCTTTACTCGTACAGAGATGTTTACCGGGATAATTGGCTCGAAGATGCAATGGAGAGTCCCTTTGAGAAGCATTGCACACAAGTTTCCATCAAGTTATCTCCTTGTACTTGCCGTATAGCGCCACAATGTCCAAATTTTGGGCTTACCATGTTCAGGTTTCATGCTGGATAAAACAGCTATTTTATTGAGAGAGAAAGCAGGCACCAGTAGAACAGCATTCTGGATTCAACTGCGTTAATTAAAAAATACAACAGAACTTGGCACAATATACAAGGTGGCAAAATATAAACTATTACAACAATTAAAAACTGTGTGAAGCTAAAACAATCAATTAGCAACAGAAATTCCTTAGCCGTAGCTGAGTCACATGAATGTTGAAGTCTCCCACAATTAGAAATTTGTCTAACTTCATAGTCAAAATTGACAGAAAGTCTCTGAAATGAAACTCTGAAATAAAATCTGCATACGTCTTAGCCTTAGGTGATTTATAGAATGTAGCGATGAATGTGGAAACAGGAGATGAGATGCTCAATACCAGGTATTCAAATGATGAAAACTGGGGAAGAGTCACAGAGCTTGTGTTCAACTTCAGGTTGTAAACCACAGTAATTCCTCCACCCCTGCCAGATAGCCTCAGAAGATCTAATACTCCAAAGCTTGAGTGATCTGGTTAAAAAGGAGCCCATCATTTTCTTTATGCCAGGTTTCAGTTAAGAACAAGAAGTCCAGCTTTTTATCTGTAAGAAAATCCTATAAAAGCAGTGCTTTGTTGTTCACAGACCGCGCATTGAATAAAGCAGCGGGAGCCAGGCTCTGAAGCGGAGACGACAGAGGTTTAATCTGCATGCGGGGATCCAATATCAAATTACTGTGAGAAACACCAACAGGGAGCAGTTTGTTAGTCTCACGTCAATAGGTAGGCACATAGATGTTGGGAGAGGATGAGACAGCAAGACTGCTTCTCAAACTCCGATGGCTAAATCGCTTAGGACATAGCAGTCCAGCATCATGACAGATTGTACGGGTCTTTGGCTTGGCAATAATACAAAAGTGTTAGATTTTGTGTAACTTTAAATAAATGTACAGGTTTATGTTTTGGTTTGTCACATTTCCAAGGGAAATGTTTTGAAATGCTAATGTAAACATTATGTTAACTTGTCTTACTTCCCTCCATTAGCTTTACCTCCTCTTGGTGATGGTGAATGTCACGGTGAGGTGCACATTTTCTCATTCATTATGTTTCTGAATTTACTGTTTTTCTTTACAAAGACCGTCCAGTGTATAACTTCAGTTAAATCCTGAAGATGCTCCACAAGCACTACGTATTGTCCAAAGAGCTAGAGGGATTTTCTCCTGGCTGACAAGCAACTGTTCATGATGCAATATCCTTATTGAAACATTCAGCTGATATGTCAGTTGTCAAAGATAAGATGATGGCAACATTTCAATACCGTCAGATGCTAGTTCAGGACCAGAACAACTCTGCAACAGTCTTGGATTTCTTGTCATCCCCGGCTTGGTAAGAAAGACATATCTTTGAACAGCTTATTTTTGAAGGGAACAATTATGACTCAATATACTTTTAGTATCAAGGACTTAAGGTGTTTCTTCTGTAGATTGACCAAGATTTCACCATGATGTTTTGAGAAGAGGTTTCTGGCAGATTTTTTGCAAAATGGCCAATGTACTTCAAACCCAGGCTCCTGGCAGACTGCAAGAACCGGACTTCTAATGAGCATGTTGAAGAACTCTTGTCTGTGCAGCAAAACTCAAATGAGTCTGGTAAGTCTGCCTCATTCTGTCTTTAAAACATTTACACAACCAATTCCTATCTTCTTATCGTAAGTCTTGTCTTTGGCATAATCTGTCATTTTTAAGATAATATTTTAAGATATAAATGTCTCTGAAAATCTTACACTTTATTTTACTTTGCTCCTAGGCTCACTTAGAGGTTCTATGTCATTGTTGACCAGAAGGCTATCCTTTGGAAGGCGCAAACATCCCTGGCAGCTTTCGACAAGCTTTTCAAGGCACACTTAATCTTCAGTGTCAACTACTTGAACCCCTCAACAACTTCTACACATTCATCCAAACCACGGTGTTTAACGTCAATGTGGGAAGTGCCAAGGTAAGTCCCAGAGTAAAGGATTGGTTGTCCATTGTTAATGTAAAGCCAATGGTTTGTTGTGGATAGTGTGCTTTATTTAATACAGTTTCACTTGAACTACAATTTCCCTGTTTTTGTCTGTTTTGTAAAGTATTTTACTGTGTGGGGTGGGGGTGTTAAACTGATTCCCAAAAGTATTACAGATCAATTCTACAAGAGTTGCATTTTATGTAAAATGTTACATCCTATGTAGTGTTAATATGGTAACAACTCTGTAGTGTTGAAAAAAGAACACACATTTGTCTCTACGCACTGCTGTTGGATAAATTCCACATAAACCAGTGTTGACTAGTGTTAAATGTGAACTATTTAGAGAGTTGCTGGAACTCTGTCATAGTGTTATATATTTAACACTTTCAAAAGTGTAGTTTTAACTGAATTTAGTTTGGACCAATATAGAGACGTGTTGAATTTGACTCTGTAGGTGTTAAATTACCACTGCTGATTTTACTGTGTAGTTCTGACTTAAACCTAACTGCTGGCGTGTAGTGTACCTTAACGCTATGGTCGGTAAGTGCACAGTCATAAGGCCAGAGCAAATAGAACTCTGTTCTGCACTGCGAGCACAAAGTCGTACAATCCACACAGACAAGCGAACCAAGGTATGATCTGGAGTAACACACTGCAATTTAATCCAAGTGGATCTCCCAAGCGATGGCAAGCGCAGAGTCGTACAATCCACACAGATAGCCGAACCGAGGCGTTGATCCACAGTTACACACTGCAGGTTATTCCAGATGAAGCACAGACCTAAAAACTATAATCCTAAATACACCGTCACATCGCAATCGTTACAGCACTGAAAAATGACTAAAAGTAAAAAAAATAAATAAATATAGCTTAAAATAATGACCAAAATCAAATCAAACCAAACGGTAACAGGAGCGGCCGCAATATATAGGTCTACACTGCTAGGGCACCTCCAATGAGGCATTGTTCCTCTTTCTGTTCTCAATTTTTCCACTTTCTATATCAACAAATATGTTGTAGATCTGCTGCTTCTCATCAGGTATCCTGAGAGTTTGGTTTATGCAATAGGTTTCTTCTTGTCAAAAGGGAGTTTTTTTCTTTCCAAGGTTGATCACGATGGGGGGGTTGCAATCTCCGGGTTTACAGAGCAAGAAACCTTGCAGTCAACAGGTCTTTTATGTTTTTGGCTCTGTATAAAATGTATATATTTAAAACCCAAAGAACATTAAGTGATTGGATTTTAATTTTATCACAAGAAGTTGGACAGACTGTATTTCTGCAGTGCCTAGAAATGACTTTTGTTTTGATTTGGCTTTATGTGAATAACATTTAACTGAATTAAAATTAACTATAGTTTCTCTGTGTTTTTCATGGAGACCAAAAGTAAGTTATTACATGTTCGTAATAAATGTGTAAGTTGTATACCAAGTTTAATCTCTACTGTGCTTAAACAGACGTTCATACCAACTGCAGCATAAAAACCTATTTTTTTATTAATCTTAGTCAAACCAAATCTTTTTATAACACATCGTTTTTCTTATACAAAAGAAATCACAAACAAGGGGAAATTGTTTCATGCAAAAAAGCTCTTGGTACATTTACAACAGAAATATTAGCTTAATATTTACTCATCTTATGCAGAACAGTTTTATTTCTTCTTTTTCTTTTAGAAGTGGGGTTAAGTGTTATGTTCCCGGCTCTGGACCTGGCTCCACCCCCACCTGCACACCGGCTCAGCTACTCACCCCGCAATCAGCGCTCATCACCCTCACCTGTTCCCACCTCCATATAATCTCCGTGCTTACCTGAACTCAAGGCCAGAACGTATCGAGTCTTTGTGTGAGTACTTCCAGCGTTATATCCTTATTCTGTCTGCCTGATCACGACCCGTCTGACTGCCTACTCCTGAGCTTGCCTACTCCCTGTCTGTTTAGTCTGCCTGCCTGAGATCTGCTCCGCCAGTCTCTGGATCCTGCCTGCCTCCCCGTGTACCGACCTCGCCTGCCTGACTACGTGCTCCTGCCTGCTCCCCTGGATTGCTCCCCTGGCTTTGACCCTCGACCAGCCCCTCACCACGAGTTGGATTATCTGCGCTGCCTGGACCACCCGTTATCGAACCTGGACTGTTCTGACCACGCCTCTACCGAGCCCCTGTCTGTCAATAAACCGTGTTAAACTGACCGTATGCCTCTGGTTGCTTCTGGGTCCTAATCACGTTCATTACATTAAGTTTAATGTGCTTTAACTGTTAATACATTAACTTAAGCCAGTGCTTCTTAAATAGTGACGGTGGGGAGTGTGGGGGGGGGGGGGGGGGGGGGGGGGGGGGGGGGGGGAGAGAACCCACAAAGGACCGCATCAGGACACCCGTGTTGTGATAGACTACTCTTTTCAAAAATGTGTCGAAGTCCAGAAAAAAGTAAAAAAGAAATCTGACAAAAAATTGCAATTAAAGGCAGTTTTATTTGGAATTGGGTAATACTAATGTAAACTGTTTTTTTTATTTTTTATTGCTGGCTGTTACTTTATTCTTCAGTCTAAGAAGCCCAAACTATGGGGCGTGTGACAAATCCAGTTGAACATGCGTGTAGGATTATTTCAATTCATAAGCACGTTATCCTTTTGTGTTCATTTCACTCTGAGAAGTTAGATTTTCATTGATTGCATACTGGTTGACACACCCCATGTCCAATAGAAATCCAATTTAATCCAAACACTTTAATCTAGTCAAATCCAAATCAGATTTAATTTCCTACTGAATAATAATAAATTTGAAAACAGAATAATGTGATTAGGGAGACAAGCGGATTGCATTAATCATCTTTGCACACAACATTGTTGAGGAGAAATGTTGACATCAAGAGACCTACTGCATTTGAAATTAGTTTGTATGAAAGTTAGATGATATATATTGCTCAGAGCTCTCGTAGTTTTATTGTAATACTTAACACAAGCTGTAAATGTGTCATGATATGAGCTATGTGTAGGATGAGCAGACTTGAGGACAGAAATTTATCTTGTCTTCCTTTGCTCTCTTGTCATTATACATTTTCAACCATAAATCCTTTGTAAATTAGTGACTTTGATCATGATCAGGTGTATAAATCTCCTTGTCAGTGCTGGAATGAGTTGCTCGTCTAAATTACCTTCACACACATGCAACTTGGGCAATTGGCATTATAAAGAACAGATTTCTGGGTACTGTTATCAAGGAAAGCCAAGTATTATTAAGATAAAATACAGATGAAGAATCCTTTCAAATTTAAATTATTCCCATCGGGAAATTAGGTCAGATACTATAACCAATTATGAAGCGACATAAAACATAAGATGGGCGGCCATTCTTCCCGACTACCCCAGCTTACCTTTTATATAGCTTGAGCCCGAGTACTGTTTTGTCTATGCATTTAGCAGAAACTTTTATCCAAAACGACTTACAGAGTAAAATATATACATGTGTATCTCCCCAGCAGTGAATCGAACTACTGTCTCCCGTGTAACAGGTGGGGACACTCATAACTATACCAACCCCAACCTTAGTGTTTTGTGATTGGATTTCTGTCCTCGGCACGGATTGTCCATAGTGAACACCATGTTCAGGCATATGAGTGTCCATATGTGCTTTTGGCATCAGGACACCCTAGGCCACAACTCAATGATCAACTTTTTTGTCATTTTATCTGATCTGCAGCCGCACGTCTTGGACACTTGGTTGAAGAGGGGGGCAGAGCTTTCCACTGACCACTACCTGGTGGTGAGTTGGCTCAGATGGTGACCACAGGCCCAAATGTGTTTGCCCAAAGGTGTGCTGTTGACCTCAACATACGTCCCACAACTGACATTGTGGGTTGGTGAGTTGAAGACCTTCTTAATCCCAATGGGGCATCTTCCCCCAGCCCGACCCCAGATCCCACAGCAGGGCAGAAATCATATTTGTAATAAAATATTACTAGGTCTTTATCATCAGTAACGCCATCATCGGAATGAGTACAGACAGCAATACTGACCAGTGGAGTGATCAGATAACTGATCTGTACTATGAAAATATCTCCATGAGCTGGCAAGAACATTTATACAATACTGACCATCTGCCCTATTTACTAGAGGGCAAACAAACAGACATCATCCACTCCCGCACCACAGCGGCGCTCGCGATTTCCAGCGCAAAGTTCTTCAGTTTTATTCATGAAGACATCAGTAAAACTGGAGAACTTTATAAACAAAAAACTGCAGAAGACCCAGTCCTAGATTACTGTGCTCATTTATCATCACATCATAGGGATGTAATAAAACTCCAAGTGATTTCCTTTAAGGGTGCTTGACATTTGGCTATTCTAAAAAGTTAGAAATGGATAGCACAAGCTAATTGGAATCGTTATACATTATGGATGCTAGTTTATATCCCAACACACCATGGGCTGTTTATAATGCTGTATTCCTTTATTTTTTCAACCTCTAGGTGACACAGCAGTAATTAGTAGTTACTCATTTTGGTACAGTAACCTGTCTTTGTATGTCTGCGTTTAGTGGAGAAACAGACAGACCTTTGTCAAATCTTGCAAAATAGTTTTTACTGTGCTGTATGAAAGAGCGTAACTTTGTGGAGGAGTCTCTGCTTTACACGTAGAAAAAATTGACTGGAACAGAGCAATCTCAATCTGTAAATGTGCTGTATGAGACCGTTTCCATGACCGCCATAAAGAGAAAACTGAGCATACTTGAAGTCTCTAGATGATGTAAGGAAGCATGCAAGGCAAAATTTAGTAGTTTCTAAGTTCTACCAATATTATGCTATTAGAAACTAAATCAGCTTAGAAACAGCATTAGAAACAGCTAAATCCTTCCCTTACTCCATTCAAGCAGTTTTAAAACATAGTCCTACACTATCAAAGCTGTGGACTGTATGAACTGGGGCATCTCTGTCCATCATGAAGAAACCCTTGAAGACCCAGCTCTTCAGAGAGCACAATAGTTTATACTGTGTGTTGTGACGGTCCATGAGCAGATGGGGGATTGTGAGACAGGTAATAAAGTACCCAAATGATCTATGAAACCTTGAAATGTAGTTGATTTTTAAAGGGTAATATCTTGTACCTCCCCAACCCTTCTACTGCACTCTCTCTTTCTAACTTCCCTCTGTCTGCATTTTAATCTTGAATGTAAAACAAGCGAAGGGGCAGTGGACATATTTTTATATGAAATTGTCTTCCTAATGAAAACCGGATTTGGTTAGTAATAATTATTTCCATCACACATGTTTTGTTCTTCCAGAATTTCCCTGATGAGATTACTAAAATTTAAACCAGATTGATCAAAAAATAGATGACAGACATGGACAAAAGAAAAGAATAAGTACCATGATCTTCTTTCCAACTGCCTGCGTTGTAGAAAAATAAGACACTTTGCAGATCCATGAGTAGATGGGGGATTATGAGACAGGGAATAAAATGGCCAAATGATTTGTGAGAGGTGGACATCTACTTGTTTTTTAAAGGTTAAAAGTAATTTATGTCTTTCTTGAGCTGGTGACTCCTCACTTGCAATACAGATTGATTAGACAACCTTGTCTGACTTTTCTGAAGTGGAAATGAAGAGATACAAACTACCTAAGAATGTCCGCAATCTTTAGTGTTGTTTTTACCTCTTTTCTTCGGTGGAAATCTTCATTTGCATTAATCTTTTTTTTTAATAAGCCATGTGGCAAAATCCGTACTGGTGGCATAATTCAATCATCTGAAGTTCTGAAGTATCAAAAGGGCCCTGTAATTTTCAACTTCAATAATTTCTTCATCCAAACCATCAACCTGCCTCTTAGACCCCATCCCGACTAGGCTGCTTCTTACCCAGTAGAAGTCAGTACCTCTGTACTAGATGTGATCAATCTGTCTTTATCAACAGGCTACGTGCCACAGTACTTTAAATTAGCCATAATTAAACCTCTTCTGAGAAAGCCCAACCTGGACATAGATGTTTTAGCCAACTATAGACCTATATCTAACCCAGTGGCGGACCGTGCATTTCACACCTAGGCCTTCAGTAGAGCTCGTTCTGAATCAGTTCACCCCTCAATAACTATTTTATGGTTATAGAAATCATATTATTATGTAGAAATACAGTAGGGATGTCCCGATCTAGCATTTTGTATTAAAGTTGAGAGTTATTTATCTTCTTTAGTTGTAAGACTCATGTTGAACAGGGATTTACTCTTATAACAACTTAAAGTTTAGGACACAGACCTGTGGGTTAGGAGATGCTAATGCTAATGCTCACGTGGGTTCTGACTTAAAAAAGAATGGATCTGGAGTCTGGATTGGCATTTTCTCATGCCGGCCGATACGATCCAAATATCTAAAATACAGTATAATTATCAGGGGTGCACAAGTCTTCTCCTGCTGCAGCTACTGCTACGACCCCCCCCCCCCCCAAAAAAAAACAACCAAAAAACAAAACATCAATATATCCTCATAAACTCGCGTTATTATTTAGGAAAAAAGCAACATGTTACTCACTTGCTTTTCTTGAAAAGTCCGTTTTGAAAATGGTCTTGTCAGTAAATCCACCACCAAATCATAAAATAGCTATTACACCAACAGAACTATGTTTCGGTTTGTTTGCTAGCTGTGCCACTGATTGGATATCTGACTATCCAATCAGCGGGTGTGAATACGGTGACGTTGCCTAAGGCCTTCTAGAAGGCCCTAGTGCCACCAACTTAAAATCTGATTGGTTAAAGCAACAGTGTACTCGACATGTATTTTCTGTTGGGGGGGAGGGCTGCAGAACGGATTGTGAAGCCCTCAGGCAGACATCTTTGACTTTGACCCTGCCTAGTGTCAAATAATGGCTGAAACATGATTGGTTAAATGCTTTTATATGAAAATGAATGTCTGGAAGCAGCGCAACCAGGGGAAAAGCTATGAAAGGAAGCGGACAGACTATTTAGAGATATTTAATACGTTTCCATGGACAAAATATAATTAACATCAGTCTGTGATTCAGATATTTTCTTAGGCCTGCAGAGAAGGCCTTGCAGGCCCTGACGGCCCACCACTGCTGGTTTCCCATACTCCCGGAGCACCCCCCGAAGGATTCCCCAAGGTATACGGCTGAACAACTACTCCAAGTCCACAAAGAAATGGGAACTGGTGAGACCAACTATGTCCAGCCGGAATGTCTCTGCCTCTCACACTGAAAAAAAATATTTACATTTTTTGAAAATATACAAACCATGTCTTGTTCATATTTCTGATTTTGATTAATTTAAGATATTTGCTGCATTGCTAAGTTTTATTTGGTTTTTATCTTATTTCAGAACTGACTGTTGAAAATAGCGGGAAATACAATGGTAACTAAAACATTGGTTCTCTTATACATCTATGAAAATTATCCTCTATAATTTGTTGCATAGTATTTTAACTACTTTTTCTTTTCCATAGAAACCAAGATGGCACCTTACTAGCAACGGCCTGTTATAGCAGCCTCAGGTCGCTGTTGTTTTTTTGTGCTTTCAGTAGTTTTTGTGTTATTTTTTATACTTATTTTTGCACTGTCAAGCGCAGTGTTTTTGCAGCGCTCCTATGTAGAGGTGCTTTGTGACAAATTTGACACTGTGACTTTTTTTTATTACTCATAACCACACTTGGGTATGTTCAAATTACTGCGAGCTCATCTGCATTGTTTACACCCACGATCAGCTGATGGTCCAGAGGCACACCACCCTCTTGGCTGGAGAGAGACCCACCATACCGGACGAGCTAAAGAAGAGGCAGTGAGGCTGCAGAGTGGGGCTGAAATTGAGGATGCAGAATAGAATGTTTAAGCCCTTTATCCCTGCAATCATCACTGGAAACGTGAGGTTGCTGGCAAATAAGGTAGTCAAACTGGAGGACACAGGACACAGAGGGAGTACAGAGAGTCCAGTATCATGTGCTTTTTATTTGCTTACAATCTATGCTAATCTCCCATCAAAAGTGGCACAGCTACCTAGAGGTTAAATTTGTTAGTACATACTCTGTCTAGAAGCCGATATTTACGGAAAAACTTTCGCCGATCGTCCCCCAAGCCACTCGCATTGAAAAACATAAAAGACATCTATAGACGTCTTTGGCAGTCAGCGGTTGGATTTGAAAAGACGTCTATAGACGTCTTTGGCAGCGAATGAGTTAAAAAGCGGATCAGCAGCCCGGAGTTTACCAGTGTCCAAGAAACTGTCCAAGAAAAGCCTGTGAAGTGCTTGGGGAATTGGTACAGGGCGGACCTGACAGGCAGAGTGTGAAGGAGATTGTTAGCCAGGCAGAAACTTGGATGACATCTCTGGAGAAGAGCGGCCTCCCGGGTAAGTACAAAGCCTGGGGCTACCAACATGGGGTTCTCCCCAGACTGCTCTGGCCTCTCCTGGTCAAGAGGTACCTGTCTCCACTGTTGAGGGACTGGAGAGGAAGCTGAACACCTACCTGAGGAGATGGTTGGGCATCCCAAAAAGCTTTTGCTCCATTGGCCTGCATAGCACAGGCAGCAAGCTACAGCTGCCAATAACATCAGTGGTGGAAGAGTACAAGGCGACAAAAACACGCCAGGCCATGATGCTGCGAAACAGTAAAGACGAGAGAGTACGTCAGGCAGACATCGTCATCTGGACAGGCCAAAAGTGGTCAGCCAGCAGAGCATTAGAGGAGGCAGAGGACAGACTGCATCACGCAGACATTGTCGGGTCAATAGCCCAGGGAAGGCGTGGTTTGGGTTGATCCACGAGAACAAGCTGGAACCAAGCGGACCCAAAGGAGAGGCGAGGCTTGGTGCAGAAAGAACTCAGAAAGGTGGAGGAGGAGAGCCGGCATGTCAAGGCTGTAGCCATGAACAAACAAGGCAGCTGGACTAGATGGGAGAGTGCAAGAGAGAGGGCTCTAACTTGGCAGGACATCTGGAGCATGGAAGGCCACCGCATAAAGTTCCTTTTATGCTCTGTTTATGACGTCCTACCTACTCCCTCAAGCCTCCACACCTGGGGAATGGTCGAGAGCCCAAGCTACAAGCTCTGCGGAAGGACGACTAACCTTGAGCACGTCCTCTCTTCATGTCACTCAAGCTTAGCAGATGGCAAGTTTCAGAGGCGTCATGACCAATTGGACGACGGCATCGAGCAGGCAAGGAAAAGGGCAAGACAGCTATCCAAAGGGCCTCCATTCTTACATTTTACCAGGACAGGAGAAAGTGGAGCAGCAGGAGGGAGGAGCAAGGGGGTCCTGGCCAAGCAAATGACTCGGAGATGCGGGCAGACCTAAAGAAGCAGCTCAAATTCCCTGAGGAGATAGCCCACACTAGCTTGAGACCAGACATTGTTCTGTGGTCTAAAGGTACCAAACAGGTGGTGCTCATTGAGCTGACTATCCCCTGGGAAGAGAGCATGGAGGAGGCCTATGAGCGCAAGCTCAATAAATACCAAGCCCTCATCCTATAGACCCAGCTAAATGGATGGAAGACCTGGAATCTCCAAGTGGAGGAGGGGCTGCAGAGGCTTTGCTGGTCGGTCGCTTCGGAGAGCCCTTGGACTGCTGGGAATTGAAGGGTTGGCCAGGAAGCGGCTTGTAGCCAACGCCACCAAGCGGGTGGTGGAGGCATCTCGCTGGATTTGGATGCAGTGGGAGGTGCGGTGGCAGAGCTGTAGCACTGAGTGAACGGAGAACTGAAGACAGAGTTGGGTGGCATTCAGTGGGGGTGGGTCCAGGACGCTGGACCTGCCGTTGAGCCCCTCCGAGGTGTCATGGGCTTAAATAAACGAAAAACCAGTGAAGGGGGGTGCCCATTTGACAACCTGCTAAAGCTACCCAACTCCGATTCCAATCATAAAGACCTAGGGGTGCCTTGAGGAAAGGAGACAGAGAGAGAGAGCGATGCCACTGGCCCACAGATGGTACAGGGGCAGTACATGTAAAAGTGGGCCAGTTGCGATATCCCCTATCGTATTTTGCCGTCACTGTTTACATTCCTACAAGGGGAAAAGCAGAAGCCAAGCCAAGTTAGGAGAGAGCTGGAGAGGATGTGCTGCTGCACTGGAGGACTATAGGCCAGTAGCACCGACCTCTCACAGTATAAAGGTAATGGAGAGACTGGTTCTGGCACGCCTCAGAACGCTGGTGTGCCCATCACAATAGCAGTTTGCATATAAGCCCCATGTTGGGTTTGATGATTGTGGAGGGGGCGTGGCGCTCAGCTGCAGGGGGGAGGTGGGGAAAAGGCTCAGGTGAGCAGTGCCAGGGGAGGTGATTGAGCACACCTGGAACCAGTTGGCTAGCCAGTTGGAACCAGTCACTCTCCCCTCTATAAAAAGAGTAGCGTGCTGAACCTGGGAAGGAGAGAGCTGGAGCAGGACACCAGCAACCACATTGAGCAGACCAGGCGAACTGCCTTCAAGCAGAAAGCCCAAGCCGGGCGTGCGTGTGTGTGTGCGTGTGAGAGAGTGTGTGTGCGGATGGCACACACTCAAATAAACCTGCTTACAACGAATCTGTCAGGCCACCCAAGGTGGCACGACTGCCACAATGATGCAATCAATTACATGCTGCTGAAAGGCTTACTCCTCCATGGACACAACCTACTCCTCAGTATGGATCATGTTCTTCGACTCCTCCAGCACCTTTAACACCATCCAGCCCAGACCGCTGAAGGCCAAACTGGAGAACACGCAGCTGAGTGGTCCACTCGTCACTTGAGTCATTGACTATCTGACGGGCCGACCACAGTTTGTAAAATTACAGAACTGTATGTCTGGTCATCTGATCAGTGTCTTGGGGCCCCCCCAGGGAACTGTGCTGTCCCCTTTCCTCTTCACCACATATACTGCTGACTTCCGGTACTGCAGTGAATCATGTCATCTGCAGAAAGTCTCTGATGACCTGGCCATTGTGGGGTGTGTGGGGGAGAGGGGGGAGGATGAGCACAGGGACCTGCCGAACCGCTTTGTGAAGTGGTGTGGGGAGAACCACCTGCAGCTGAACGTGGCAAAGACAAAGGAGATGGTGGTAGAATTCAGGAAGAACAAGCCCCTGTCCTCTAATGTCAGCGTTGATAGGATGGATGTTGAAATGGTTCCTTCAAGTATTGGGGTGTCACCCTGGAAAGTAAACTGGACTGGTCGACCAACACAGAGGCTGTTTACAATAAGGGTCTGAGCCGGCTTTAATTCCTCAAGAGACTCAGGTCCTTCAATGTCTGCAACAAAATTGCTGCAGATGTTCTATCAGTCTGTTGTGGCAGCAACATCTTCTTTGCAGTGGTGTCCTGGGATGCGGGCATCAAGGTAAAGGATGCCAATAGACTCAAAATACTCATTAAAAAGGCAGAGTCTGTTGTTGGCTCTAAGCTCGAAGGTGATAGCAAAACTGCAGTCTACCTAACCCTAACCCTACCCTAATCCTAACCCTCCCACCCCTTTCACAAAACTTTGGACAGGCTAAAAAGCAGCTTCTTCAACAGACTCTCATTCAGAGAGATCTTCACTGAGATCTTTACCCTTTCGTGAGAAGGACAATGATGGAAAAATTCAATGTAAAGGAGCTGGGACCTGACAAGTCCGAAATTAATTTAACGCAGCGAACCAATGAAAAAGCTAAGTCCTACAGCCGGCCCTTTAACAGGAGCTGGTTCCTGCGTAAGTCCTGGCTGACAGCCGGTGGGACGGCCAATGCACTTTTTTGTTTTTCCCGCATCCTTTTAAAAGTGACCGGAGTGATTTGACGTGGACACAGTCTGGACAGACAGACACCTCTCTGAACAACTAAGAAACATGAAATATCACCAGTTCATATGGAAAACTGTGTTAAGCTAACTGTGTTAAGCTAACCACCTGTGTGCCTACTTTGTGTGTTTGGTGACAAATAGTAAAATTGAGTGTTGTAATTCATACTGTTCCTTTCCAAAATAATACCTAATATAGTTTCAAATGGTTAACTGTATGTGTAAACTGCTGATTCTGATAAGGGAATTTAATCATTATTGTGGAATTGTACTAATTTTACGACTTTTAACTTGAATGCATGTACTGGGTTAGGCAGGGAAATCTATTGGCACACTAGCCACACCAAGATTTTTTTCACCAGCCGCCACTGCTATCTATCTATCTATCTATCTATCTATCTATCTATCTATCTATCTA
>JABUIW010000026.1:1769346-1787559 GCA_013363375.1 Menidia beryllina | reverse complement strand
ACAGTCAGGACCCGTCCCCCCACCCGAAGGCGAAGGGATGCTACCCTCTCGCTCACTGGGGTAAACCCCAACGTACAGGCACCGAGATGGGGGGCAATGAGTATGCCCACTCCTGCTCGGCGCCTCTCACCGGGGGCAACTCCAGAGTAGCAGAGCGTCCAACCCCTCTCGAGAAGGCTGGTTCCAGAGCCAGAGCTGTGTGTCGAGGCGAGACCGACGATGTCCAGCCGGAATCTCTCCGCCTCGCACACCAGCTCAGGCTCCTTTCCCACCAGAGAGGTGACGTTCCACGTCCCTAGAGCCAGCTTCTGCAGCCGGGGATCAGTCCGCCAAGATCCCCGACTCCGGCCGCCGCCCAGGGCACACTGCACCCGACCCCTATGGCCCGTCTCATGGGTGGTGGGCCCATGAGACAGGGGACTCATGTTGCCTTTTCGGGCTGGGCCCGGCCGGGCCCCATGGTTGAAGGCCCGGCCACCAGGCGCTCGCCATCGTGCCCCACCCCTGGGCCTGGCTCCAGGGGGGGGCCCCGGTGACCCGCGCCCGGGCGAGGGAACATTGGATCCAATTTTCTTCATCATCATAAGGTTCTTCTTGGCTGCGCTTCGTCTGATCCCTCACCTAGGACCTGCTTGCCTTGGGTGACCCTACCAGGGGCTTGAAGCCCCGGACAACATAGCTCCTAGGATCACTGGGACACTCAAACCCCTCCACCACGATAAGGTGGCAGCCAGGGAGGGGCCAGAGCATGTAACATTTTCTGATATGATCTGCCAGAGCAGATCATATCAGAAAATGTTACATGCTTTCTATCGGAGCAGTTCCAGAAGTTGTTTGAGCTGTTTGAGATTCACCACACCACCACCAGTCTCTACCACCATCAAAGCAATGTCGAATGTGAAATCCAAACGGTGCATAACATTCTCAAAAAGTGTAAGAATGATGCTGAAATCACACTAGCCATCCCGGCCTATCTTGACACTCCAATCAGTTCAGACCAACCATCACATGCTGAGCAATTCCTCAACAGAAAAATAAACACTCGGCCACTTAACCCTTGTGTGGTGTGCATATTGTTGTTACTCAGCCAGTGTTTGTGGGTCTGACGGACCCATTGTATTTTGTGGCTTTTAATGCCTCAAAATCAAACACTTTTTGAAAAAAATAATGAACAGATGTTTAGCTTATCTTAACTTCTCTCTCTCATCCAAAATCAATTCCAGGGCCCTCTGGGCAGAGTACCTTTCGGCCCTCTTGATCGGTTATAAGAAACCACTCTGGCAAAGCTTTTCCAGTGTGGTCCCACCCCCAATTTTTAGCAGATAGACAGAGGGTCTAATGTGCGAGAAAATTACAGGAGAAAAGCAATGTGTGGGAACTGTTTCGCTTGCGTTTGTGCACCTGGGGTTCCCACACAAGGTTGCAACATTGTGAGTGCGTGTGCGTGTGTGTGTGTGGTTCACAGAACATCAATTTCCACACTTCTTTTAGCCCCGGGTCCAGTGGACCCGGACATCTTATATGTAATAGAAATGTGTAGGGGGGTGTACGGTGTCTGGGCATTAAATATGTATTCTGATATATGAATTGAATTGAATTGAACTGCGATCCTCCAGGAACTTTGTCTGATTTACTTTGCGTGTGACCAATAAATGTCATATTTTTACTTTTGATCTGCTCTGGTTTATACCAGGCTTCCAACTAAAGAATCGGGCTAAAACTATCATGCTTTAATAAAGGCTGCGAGATTGTCCTACTTTTCTCTATTGTCAATAATCAAAATACTCCCAGAAACTTGTTCCAAACCATAAACTGACTGCTTCAAGTTAATCCTGTTTCCAACATGCGTGTTCTCTCAGCAGCTCTGCAATTCTTTTCGCAAGTCTTCTAATTAAAAGATTGTCAATGTTCGCAAGAATTTTCTGTTAACCCGTCCTGTGTCACTTCTCTCCTTCACTCATCTGGGTTCACTGGTGTTTTTTTTCACTCATTTCTCACTGTTTGTTCCAAGGCCCTCACAAGGTATCCAGCATTATATAAACCACTGGCTTGCTGGATCCAATTCTTACTATTCTATTTAAATCATGCTTTGCTGTGTGGTGCCCTACTATCCTGACCACGGTTTGGATTTTTCAGAACTAGCCTCCCCTTTGATTCTTTTGTTCAGAGCACTGTGAAGGCATCCTCACGTTCCTCCGGCCATAGGGGCTGCAGCCTGCACACCACACAGAGAGACAGCTTGTCAGAATGCTCTCTATGGTGCATTTGTAGAAGGTCGTGAGGATGGGCGGCGTCAGGTGGGCTCTCCTCATCCTCCGGAGGAAGTACAAGTGGATTGTTATTCTATGTACAGCGCTTTGAAAAGCTGCCAAATTGCCCTAAGGAGTGAATGTGAGTGTGCGTGGTTGCTTGTCCTTGTATGTCTTGTGTGTGGCCCTGTGAAGGACTGGTGGACTGTCCATGGTTTACCCCGCCTCTCGCCCATTGACCACTGGGATAGGCTCCAGTTCTCCCCGTGATCCCATTAGGGAATAAGCGGTAACAATAATGGATGGATGGCATGTTTTAAGACTGCCTGAGCCATCCTCAGCTATAAGTTTAAAAAAAAAAAACATTTTGACCTTAATTTTAAAGGTAGAGATAGTGTAGAGAGAGGTATGGAGATGAGATTTGATGGATTTTGGTCATTCAGAGAATGATACCTGAGAAGAAACGTTTAAAATTATATTCTGAATTTAACAAAATAGGATTTACAAATGAGATAAAAACTGTATTTCCTGCTTGAAACTCTCTATAGCCACAGTCGTATCATAAGTGGACATGGGAACACTGGGAGTGTTTGCTGTTACACTACTGTGACATGAGCTTTGAAGATGTATGTTGTTTGAAATTGAGAAGCAGCTGTAAAATGTTTTTCTTTTGCACTCTTCAGTTAATTTGAGTTTTGATTATCACTTGTGAGCCAGAACAAGGTTAAAGAAAAAAAGAAAACCTGTTAATGAATCACAGTAGTTAGTTTGTAATTATGTAAGACCTTAAAATTGAATATGAATAACATTTTCATGAACCATTCGTTCTCATACGTCTTGGCTGATATAAATGGATGGACTGGATTTATTTTGACAGATCATATCTATGAATGCTTTCTTTACAACTAATTCCCCCATTTATTACTTTGAGATTGAACTACTGAAATTCTTAACTATTGGGCTGTACCAAAACATCTCTGAAAAGCCTCCAGCTGATGCAAAATGCTACACTCAGAGCTCTCATTGTACAGGTCAGCTGTTCATCATAGAGCCACAGGCTCCTATGCTCAATTTCAAGCTAAACTGACTCAAATGCACGCTTTTAGGTGGTGGGACGACACTCCGGGAACCCATATACTGGGAAAACAAATTATACACAAAGAAGCCTCACAGCAGGACTTTAAACCAAGAACCCTCTTGCTGTGAAGTGACAGTATTAATCACCACACCACTATGCAGCCCGTCAGTTATTTGGGATTATCTGACAGTAAAGGATGTCTCGGCATTGAATGATCCAAACACAGATCACAGTGAGACATGTTTGCTGATTTGGGCTCCGGGCAGCATGGTTACTTGTGGCTTAGCGAAGGGGCCTTGGTGGTGGCTTTTAGGTTTCATGTAGTGTCAGTATGATTTGTCTACATGTACAGTTGGATAATGGTTCTGCTGATTCTCTATCATTGCATGAGCCACTCTCCCTAAGACTTCTATAATAAAAATATTCTTATTACATTAATATATTAATGAAGTGTCCTCAATAATAAATTGAAGGATAATATTAAGTTATCATTTTACTTCTTATAGTAACCACAGGGGAGGTCTTTTCAACATATTCCTTCAAAAGGAGGCTAGGTCACATAGCTGGGAGATGTATTGGTTTTTCAGTTTAAGCCACTACACCCACAGCAACATCCCTGATAAGCAACAGAAAATGGATGCATAGTCGATTAAGGTCTAACCCTGAGCGTGACAAAAAATCATTAATGTTGTGATATTAGATGTGGAGAAACAAATACTTTTTTACTTCGAAACTTCAAAATGAACGTTGTATTCAAAACCTACCTAATTAATCATCATTAATTAGTTCTCTCAGAACCTTCGGAAATGAACATTTACATAATTTTTAGTGTTATCACACAAAGATTACTTGATAAAATAGTAACAGGATTGATATAATAAATAACTAAATAAATACATAAAGATGTGCAATGACGCTGGATGCTGCAGGGCTGTCTTGGTTGCTGTCTCTGCAGCATTTCGTGGCTATCAGGAGAAAACTGGGGTAGCAGTCTGCTTGTTTATCTATTATATGTTAATTCCACAAATGACGCATTTACCTGATTTTTTGTCTGGTGTCTATCTCTTCAAGCTGTCCTCTCTGGTCTTACCTTTATCGCCCTTTTGTGTAGAAAAATAAATAAGAAATAAAATGTTAAAGGATGCTGTAAACTGTGGCGAGAACATTGGCTGGTGAGCATTTGCTGATGTCTTTGACTCTCAGTACAACAGCAGCACAAAAGACACCGTTAATTATTGCATAATCCCATCCTGGAAGTCTTTTTTCATTTTTATTTTCATTTTCAGATATATAAAATTTTATTTCTGTGCAAGGAGAAATATTTAGATTGAAAAATGACTCAACTTTTTGGCAGTGATAATTTGTCTTGGATATAATATTTAAACTATTTGTAGTTTCCCATCAAATGTTAAAACTTTTTACTGTTTTATTTCTTTATTTTTCTTATTTTGTTCCCATAACAGATGCCATCAAATTTTAATGGCATCAAAATGGCGTTCTACATTTCCATGTCTACTATTACAAAAGTATGTTCATACTTGTTACGACCCGGCTCGACTGGTCGCAACAAAAAAAACTGGGGGGACACGGAAACCGGCAGTGCTTTAAGCCTATAAAAGGCATTTATTTAAAAGAATCAAGAAATGGTCTAGGCGTCGGCATCAGATGGTAACTCGGATGGGGCGATCATGACTGGTCCCTCCACACCAGGAAGTCCGGACCCCAACCTGGTCTGGTCTGAATGGCGACAAGCTTGCGGAGGACGAGCATGCGCTACCAGGGGGCAAGGCTACCAAGGGGCAAGGCTACAAGGGGGCAAGGCCCTTGTAAATGGAACGGCACTCCTCAAATACCACCCAGATGGCCGGATGATGGAAGGACCTCCCACTTAGAGGACCTTAATTGATAGTTAATTGACAGCAATACCGCACACATGCATACCAGACCGCACAGCAGGGCCGTCACACCCCCGCCCATAAAAAAGCAGGTTCTATATGGAACCCTGCGCCAAATTCACCAAAGTGCAAGATAAACACGGCCACCTTTAACATATTGCTCTTACCCATGTTATACTCAGCCGGATTCGTTTAATGTACAGGTTTCTTCCTCTGCTCACTCTCTAGACCAGCAACTGGTGCACTGAGAAGCGTCTTTCAGGCACATAGAAAAGAAACAGGGACAAAAAACAAGCACAAAAAAACAAAACAACATGTGCTACAATAGTGGAGCGCGAGATAACGCATCAGCTATTACGTTGTCTTTTTCTTTAATGTAATGAATATCCAGATTGTACGACTGCAGGAACAATGACCAGCGAATCAAACGCTGATTTGGACATTTCAGGGAAGACAGGAACGTCAGCGGATTATGATCTGTAAACACCACGATGTTAGCGCCACCACTTAAATAAACATCAAAATGTTTTAGGGCTAAGATCAGGGCGAGCGTCTCCTTCTCGATCACGGAGTAATTCAACTGATGCTTATTAAACTTTTTAGAAAAATAACTCACCGGCCTGCCAATACCCAGATCATCAGTCTGTGTAAGGACAGCTCCAACACCCACGTGACTGGCATCCACGTAAAGTTGGAAAGGATGTTTAAGACGTGGTGCAGCCAATACAGGGGCAGCACAGAGGAGCCTTTTCACCTGCTCAAAAGACCACTCAAACTTTACATCTTTGCTCAGCAAGTTTGTTAGAGGCACCACCACAGATGAGAAGTTTCGACAAAAACATCTGTAATATCCCACCAGCCCAAGAAAATGCATTAGCTCCTTCTTTGTAGCTGGAACAGGAAACTGCTCTACCGTGTGAACCTTTGCTGCAACAGGGCGGACCTCACCTTGGCCAACCACACGACCTAAATAGGTAACAGTCGCCCTTCCAAACTCGCATTTGGCCAGGTTGACCGTTAACCTCGCCCCTGCCAAACGAATGAAAAGCTCCCGGATGCGCTCCACGTGCTCTTCCCACGTGTCAGAGTACACCACCACGTCGTCCAAGTAAACCGCACAACCAATCATGTCACCAATCACTCTGTTCATTAATCTCTGAAACGTTGCTGGCGCATTCATCAGACCAAACGGCATTACAGTGTAAGAATACAACCCTTTAGGTGTAACAAACACCGACACTTCACGTGCACGCTTTGTCAATGGCACCTGCCAGTAACCCTTTAAAAGGTAATATTTACTGACAAAGTTAGCAGAACCCACCTGGTCGACGCAATCATCCATTCTTGGCAACGGGAAACAATCTGGTTTTGTAACAGCATTAAGCTTGCGAAAATCTGAGCAGAAACGTAGAGTGTTATCAGACTTTGGGACCAGAATACATGGCGATGCCCAACTGGACATACTTGGTTCTGCAATCCCATTTTGAAGCATACAATCCACTTCAGCATCCAAGTGCTTACGCTTCTCCAGATTCACCCTGTAAAACCGCTGCTTTGTTGGTTTAGAGTCACCCACATCCACATCGTGTTCGATCAAATGTGTGCGAACAGTTGTGTCCGAAAATAGACATGGAAAATCCCTTATCAACTCTGCTAACTGTTTAGCATGGCCCGCAGGTAAGTGAGCCAACAACGTGTCCAATTTGCCCAAAGTTTCAGAATTTTTAAGACGCCCATGAATCAGAGAGCTGTCCAACACATCCATGTCGCTGTCATCCCCCACAGGTGACAGTGCGCTGTCCGTGGTGCTGAAGGTCTCGCTCCTCCAGCAAGGTTGTTTACGGCACATGCAGGCGTGGCAACATTACACTGCGACTGAAATAGATCATCACGAGCATAATATGGTTTTAATATGTTGACATGACATACAGTTGTGGTCAAAAGTGTACATACACTTGTAAAAAATCATAATGTTATGGCTGTCTTGAGTTTCCAATAAGTTCTACAACTCTTATTTTTCTGTGATAGAGTGATCGGAACACATACATGTTTGTCACAAAAAACAGTCATAAAGTTTGGTTCTTTCATAAATTTATTATGTGTCTGCTGAAAATGTCACCAAATCTGCTGGGTCAAAAATATACATACAGCAACAAAATATGTCAATTTTGGTGATGTAGCGAGTTGTGTCAATCAAATTAGCTTCATGTCATGGCCTCTTCACTTCTTCTAAGTGATTCTGATTGACTACAGCTGTTGACTTCTCATGAGCCCATTTAAATAGGGCTCATTTGACCCAGTGATTAGACTCAGCTACAAAAGCTACAATGGGAAAGTCAAAGGAACTCAGTGTGGATCTGAAAAAGCGAATTATTGACTTGAACAAGTCAGGGAAGTCACTTGGAGCCATTTCAAAGCAGCTACAGGTCCCAAGAGCAACTGTGCAGACAATTATACGCAAGTATAAAGTGCATGGAACAGTTGTGTCACTGCCACGATCAGGAAGAAAACGCAAGCTATCACATGCTGCCGAGAGGAGATTGGTCAGGATGGTCAAGAGTCAACCAAGAATCACCAAGAAGCAGGTCTGCAAGGATTTGGAAGCTGATGGAACACAGGTGTCAGTCTCCACAGTCAAGCGTGTTTTACATCGCCATGGACTGAGAGGCTGCCGTGCAAGAAAGAAGCCCTTGCTCCAGAAAAGGCACCTTAAGACTCGGCTGAAGTTTGCTGCTGATCACATGGACAAAGATAAAACCTTCTGGAGGAAAGTTCTCTGGTCAGACGAAACAAAAATTGAGCTGTTTGGCCACAACACCCAGCAATATGTTTGGAGGAGAAAAGCGGATTTTTAAACTGTCTCGCCTCCAGTTGATTAGCGACACCAACCCGATCACTGTGGCTCACATTTTGACCAAAATGCTGTTTAAAACCCACAGGACTCGAATAATCCTTATGAGTCAGCACGTACTCATCCGCCAACACTGCAGCCTCTAACACGCTCTTAGCTTTCTGCTCATTAATGTAGGTTGCAATATTTTCCGGTAAGCCATTTTTAAATTCCTCCAACAAAATCAGGATCACGGAGCTGATCGAAGTTTTTAACGTCCTGCGCAGTGCACCACCGATCGAATAAAGCAGTTTTAACACGACCTAATTCAGTGTAACTTTGATTATAGGCTTTTTTATAGCGGCGAAATTTTTGTCTATATGCCTCAGGCACGAGTCCATAAGCTTTTTCCAATGCACTCTTCACTTTATCATAATTTAAGCTGTCACCAGGTGACAGCGAGGCATAGGCTTCCTGCGCTTTTCCGGTAAATACGCACTGCAGAAGCAGCGACCAAACCTCCTTAGGCCACCTCAGTGCATTTGCCACACGTTCAAACAAGATGAAATATTTATCTACATCCGATTCAGTAAACGGTGGAATCAAGCGAATACATTTGTTAATGTCAAATTCTGCCCCAGCAGAACTGCCGGCCTGATCAACAGAAATGCGCGCAGAATCGCGTGTGGCAGTCGCCTCCAATTCCAATTCGCGCATCTCAACTTGATGCTGCAGCTCTTTTTCTCGGAGCTCCAAACGACGCATCTCCAATTCCAACTCCATTTTTTTACGCACATCAGCGTTAGATGCCCCAACTTCACCCTGAGTGGTTGATTCGGGAGGTGGCAAAATGTTTTGCTCAACCAATGCGGCATACAGTCGCCTTTTAATAATCTCCTTTTTCTCCTGTTTAAGCACAGGTACTTCAAACTGAGCAGCGATAGCTATGAGATCGTTTTTAGTAGCTGTCAGGAAGGTGGGTGTTGACGGAGGACTCAGGTGCGGAGATGAGGGGAGACAAGATTTATTGCAACAAAACGGTGAAAGTCCAGACAAAGTACAAATCAAAGCTGTGGGAAACTGTGATCAAAGTAACAAAGCAATAAGCAAACATGACTGAGGCAAAGTAACAAAATAACGATTGACAAAACTGTGGCAAAACTGTGACTGTGACTGTGGCAAAAACTGTGACAAAAACAAACCTGGCGTGGGGGAGACGACGGAAAAGACGGACTAGAAGGACTAGACGGACAAGACGGAAACGCACTCGCGCCAGACAAGGGGAAACAGGACTATTTAAACACATGAGGGAGGGGAGCCCCAGGTGTACACAATAGGTAATCAAGACGAGACACCAGACATTCCCCCAGACGTGACAGTAGCACCACTGAACTTCTCCAGAGAAGGTTCAGCTACAAAACCATCGAGATCAAACTCCATTTTTAAGCAAAACTGTCGTCACGCGACGCAGGAAAAAAAAACACCCAAGCTCAACGGCAAAAATATTGTAAAGTGAAAGTAAATTGAAACAAGTGCACAACGGGCCCAAAGCAACCATGTCCCCACTATACTTTACCTGCCTGACACGACTCACCTGCCTAATTGATTCCTGGCTCTTCACGTGGATCGGCGGCGGGTTTATTAAGCACCAAACCAGTAAGAAATTAATCTCACGGATTGCCCCCGAGATCACCGCTTGCACAGTGAACGCCAACCGCAAACCCCCACGACACTACCAAAACAACAAACAGGTGAAGTCTAAAGCGACAGCACCATTTAGCCTAGCAGGAGACACAATCACTAAAACAGGACCAACATTGATGCACCAGCCCCAAACAACATTTCACTCACCTGCATATTGGATTATTCAACCAAACATGCCACAGCTGCCCACGACAAAATGATTAACAAAACCGTGCCCCACCCACAACGGTGATGTCACTGCTCACTCCTACAACATAGGAACAAGGTGAATAAAACACATCATGTAGTCAAACGAACAAATTTACAAACTGTATAAATTTAGCTTTTGACGAGCCCCCATTTGTTACGACCCGGCTCGACTGGTCACAACAAAAAAAACTGGGGGGAAGCGGAAACCGGCAGTGCTTTAAGCCTATAAAAGGCATTTATTTAAAAGAATCAAGAAATGGTCTAGGCGTCGGCATCAGATGGTAACTCGGATGGGGCGATCATGATAGTTAATTGACAGCAATACAGCACACATGCATACAAGACCGCACAGCAGGGCCGTCACATACAGTATTTGTTGATAATATTCACAATATTCACTTTTAACCTCTATGTGTAGTGACTTTTAAACAGTGTTTATGAAAAATATATAATTAATTATATATAATTATGACCTCTTAGAAAAGTTGTTCCATAAAAACAAAGTGTTGTAATGGTAGTTTTGTGGAGTAAACATCACATACACTCTCCCAATGTGCACTCGTCAATGTAAATGTACTTCACACTGTACTTTTAAAAACCAATAGCAAATAGCTGAGCAAACAAACAGGTTTGAAAGTGTGAAGTCCTCTAGGACAGAGGGTGCATGAACAAATGACATCACAGACAGAGAGACATTTCTGTGACGAAATGGAACTTGTGAAAGTGTTTTGTTTTATTCTCACATGTCATTCTCTCTTGTCCCGGAGAAATTATGACCTAATCTTGACTATGCTGCTGTAGTTCATTGAGGTGTATGAGCATTCATTCCCACACAGCTCTCTTGAGGTCATGTCTGGTTTTGATGGACTAATTGTTATACATGGATTCTTTTAATTTTGTTGATCTGCAGGTATGATCACATTTCTGTTAAAATGACCATTGGACAGATGGCTTCACATTTGACTATAAAATGGTTGTGGTTGACCTTATGACTACAAAGTGTCCATGACTGCAAAACAAGCTTAAATCATCAGCCCAGTCAGTTTGTGCAGACATCAGTGTCTGATAAATGCTAAATATAGAACTCCAGAAATTACAACCAAACATTTCAGCTTATGTCACATCTCCACAAAAGGCATGGAAGAGAGCCAAACTTTGGTCTTTGTATACATTGTAATGTCATGATCTTTAACATTTAACATGCGGTAGTAAGTGTATCATCTAATGCAGGGGTCACCAACACGGTGCCCGCGGGCACCAGGTTGCCCGCACAGACCACACGAGTCGCCCGCAGGCCTGTTCTAAAAATAGCACAACTCAATAGTGAGCAGCGTCTAAAATTTAATTTTGTTCCGTTGCTATTCTTTTTTAATCACACTTGCATTCATATAGATTTGATTTAAAATGACAATATCTTAAAAATATGTTCATTATATATTAAGTTAAGTTTTCTCTAGTTCAAAGGTCAGTATTGTGCCGGTGGAGAGTAAGCTAGCGGGCGCAGCGGAGATGGCTGCTGAATGCAGTTTCTTACCCTAAAAACATGGGAGAAAAACGAAAGAAAACGTATCACTTTCACAACGAATGGGAGGAGGAGTTCTTTTTTACGACTGTAAAAGAAACCTGCGTGTGATTGATTTGCGGGGCAACTGTGGCGACGGCAAAGCGGCACAATGTGGAGAGACACTTCACTTCGTGTCACAAAAGCTAGCATGCTAACGACCCACCGGGACGCGCACTACGGGCAGAAAAAGCACATCTGAAATATGCACTCACAGTTGCAGTGTCAAGTTACACACCAGATTACAATGCACTGGTGAACAGCACGCAATGCCAATCTGTTAAAGATTTGGTCATGAGATTTCAGATTTCTTTTTAATATGTGAGTTGATTTTTCTTTAACATTAGATAATTGATAACTTTTTGAAACATGGTGCAACATAGTCCATGATTTGTTAAAAGGTTTTGTCAGTGGCTAGTGAAAATGGGGGAAAGTGAAAACTCCTATGTAAATGTAGTGATGTACAGTAAGTGGTCATCTGAAAATGTAACAGTTTCTGAGATAAATAGAGATAAAGTGGTGGATATTGATATGTTTCCCATTTTGTTGTCACTGTTGTCACAGATGAGTATCATTAATGATTATTAATAAAGTATAGCTAAAAGCATATTGAGCAAATTTATTATTTCAGAAGAGTGTATCAAACTGGTAGCCCTTCGTGTGACTCGGTACCCATGAAGTAGCTCTCCGATTCAAAAAGGTTGGTGACCCCTGATCTAATGGACTGCTGTTCCATACAACCATCAGTTAATAACTTTAATAATCTCAAATATGAATCTTTATTATTGTCAGGGTCGGGGATCGATCCCAGGTCTCCCAGGTGGCAGACGGGAAGCAATCTCCTGACCCACGGAGGCCTAGATAGAGACTCAAGCGCAGGCAGGTATGAACGAGGAAAAGAGTTTATTTCCCAAAAATAATCAAACGCTCAGAAGTTTCCAAAAAGGTAAAAAGTCCAGAACACAGGTAGCAAGATCCCAAAAAACTAAATACATCCAAAAGGTAAGATTCCGCAAGGGCAAACAGAGATACTATCCAAAGAACAAAAAGCGGCTTGAGGCAAGAGGTAAGGAAACACACAAGACTTACTGGGTGACCAACGAAGACTCAACAAGGAGGGCAACAGAACACCGAGTTTAAATACTCTAACTTAACGAGGCAATCACATGACAATAATAGGGAACAGGTGGTGGAGACAGACAACAAAAGGAAGAGGGACTTTGGCGACATCAGGTGGTGAGACAAAGGAACCCAGATATGACAATTATGTCCCTGTAGAGGACTACTTGGCTTGTCTGTCAACTTAACTGGTATTTGTGACCAGGTTAACTATATATGTTTATTAGTTACACATTTTTCACCCTAATTCACATAGGTATTTTGTGTCTTGTCCAAGGACGCTTTGACCTGTAGCCCAGGAAAGAAGCGGTTTTACGATTGGTCATAACTCAGGTTTCAGTTTATTCCCAAATGAAACACCATGGATGAACATGCCATGGTCTGAGAGTCACAATTTGCTGCCGTGGGAGTATTGGTTGTTAGAGGGAAGTTAAATGTCCTTCTTGCATAAGATTTCTAGTGTAATGACCAGGAAAAAGTCGAACAAAATGGAGGCTAAACATGGTTTGATTGCCTTTATTCTGTGATATCCAGAAATTCAGTTTTTTGAGAAAAAAGATTGTTTTATTATTTTCAGTTCCAGGTACAACGATGAATGAAACAATTGCAAAAGAACAATGGAAGTCTTCTAAATTTAAGGTTCAAGAAAGGTCCAGTCATTGATAACTGCAGATTAGCTTGTCTCTGTCAGGGTTTTGTGGTGTGAACCGTGATTCCGATCGTCTCCACGACTTTGTTCTTCTGCACACCTGGAGCACATAATCTCAATGGATGGCTGGTGTTTTTGAGGAGCTGCAGAACATTGTTCCTTGCTGGGACCTTTAATGGCACTCCAAGCCCCTCAGTCTCTGATCTGATATTTACCAACTGGTTCCTCTGTATGATTCTGCATGTAGGTTAGGGAACTACCGCTTATCATTTCTGTGAAGATTCTCAGCCATCCAGGTCATGGTCAAGTTTGAACATTTCAGTTTAGGAAATTGGATGTGACGTTTTCTAGAAGATGTTTGATCTCTCATCCAAGAAGCTTCTTCAGTTTTAACTGATGGTGGGGAGAACTGATACAGTATTAATGTGCTGTAGGTGTAGCAAAAGAATTAGGGGAAAAAAACAAAAGGTGGCTCTGGTCCCTCCTACTGGGTGGTTAAATAATAAATAAATAAAGAAGATCTCTGACTTGGAAATCGCATTTGTACTATCCAGTCTAGTCTCCTGGGGACAGGTCCTTTCTAGCCTACACACCTCCTTTCTGCTTACTTTTCCAAAAGTTGTAAAACATACCGTAACACATATTTGATGATGCAGTTGACTGTACAGTAACATAAAATCATTGTTACCAGGGCTGTGTTTGCAACCTTTATTTCTGTTTGAACATCTGATCACAGCAAGTTAGGAGTGCTGAGCACGGGCCATCATTTAAAAAAGAGACATCTCCAGGCTCCATTTCTCTGGATAATATCCTGCTTCCACATCCCACAGTTCAGCCATCCTTACATTCAATTAGCTGCATAAATCCAATACTTTACGTCTAGCATTTAATCAATACTTCACATCCTTCTTTCTCCTTCTGGTAAGAAGATTCCTTACCATTAAAAGTTTTTGCTATTATAAGTAATTTGCTCTGCAATTTGGTTGAATTGCATAGATGGTGCTGCCTGAAGTTTTCAAGCTCACAGAATTCTTCCAGGAATTTGATTGCTGTTGTGTTATCTTCTGTTCAGCAGCTTACAGATTGATTTTGCTTCTGCATGGACGTGCAATGATTGCTCATAAATGTACCAATAAATGTACCAATGTATTTCATGGAATGTAATCATTCCATGAAATACGGTGAAAGTCAGTGCACATTCGATGAAGGCATATATCAAGCAAGAATAAACTAAGAATTTATTGTGAACATTAACTGCTTATTCCTAGTTGTGGTTTAATCTCGTGGGATTGTTGAGAATGGGTGGGTTAGTTTTTAAGAAGAGATTTAAAGCAACCTTATAGAACTTTGAAAGCCTTGATAGTATGTCTTGTCATGCAAAACATGCATTCTAAAGCATAGTCTTTACATACAGACATGTACAGTATATGTATGAGTTTGTTGTATGAAGCTCTTATAGCAGCAAACCTGCCTCTGCCTTGTCTTCATCTTCATCATGGGAGTGATGGGATTTGCTTCTCATTGTGATGTTCATCTTTTGGCCAAACATAAATGTTACACAGTCTGTATACTAAAGAACTGTATGTGTTTCACATGTTACATTGGCATTGAATAAAATTTCCATTTTCAACAGTGCCTACCACTTCTTGGTTATTCATTTTTCTCATCAAATGTAATAGACCTATCAATGCGTGCCCTTGTGATTTATCATAAATTACTGCATTTAAACATTTTATTGCATAGTGTATTCACATAATTAAATAATTATAATTGAAGACATTTTGTTGGAAACATACTGTAATGTTAACACACCAAGAGTGGTACATGGTGTTTAATGTAGCAAGCCAAAAAGCATTCAATTAACAGAGCATTGTCATGATTTAATAATGAATGTTTTTTTTTTAAGTAACAGAGATAGTTCCTTAGAAGTTAGGTGATGGCTTCCTCATTACTTAAGTCATAAATGTTATCGGATCCTAAATAAGAATCAAGAAATTAATAAATTAACCACCCAAAAATATTTCTCAAATACTAATATTTCTTTCTCTGAAGTTCAGGCGCTGAGTTGGACTTAATTACTGCATTGTTCTCCACCGAAAAGAAACAATTTCATGAAAAGTGGCTGCCGCACATACACAGTCATTAGCTTACCCGAGCAGAAATATCACCTTCAAAATGAATTTATGCATTGGAATCTTCAGTGTGAGGTTGGGGGATTATGTATGATGCATGGTCATGAGTACAGCTTACAGTATGTCGACCATATATATTGATTTCCAAAAAAGAGGACACTTTGCCCAGCCTCGAGACGGATTCAGACAGGCTTGTCAGATGTTAATGAACATGCTTTATTATACCTCAATGGTACAAAAATAACTTTGGTAAAACACAATCTGTAACAACCACTAGCAAAAATTATAGCCCTCCTCTAAAATCCATAAATAAGATCAATAATGTTCTAAATATGACCTCTTCTGTATTAGAAAGTACAGGTTCTACTGAATTTTTTGCGATATCAGAGTCTGAAAATTCTCTTTTTAGCAAAGTACTGGTGCAATCTATGGACCTGTAGCTGTTGTGGTGTTTCGCAGTATGAAATGCCATTGCGCCTTCAGCTGCATTTATAGCATCCTCTGTTTTCGCAGATCTAACAGAGTACTCAGTCAACTTTGCAGAAGAACCTTCAATGGCAGTTTTCAGGATAGTTTTTTACTCTCAGTAATACGAGACACTGCGTCCTTTTTCAGCTCAATAGAGAACGGTGCTTTTGTTTCTAAATACAGTTGTCACGTCTGGGGGAATGTCTGGTGTCTCGTCATGTCTTGTTTACCTATTGTGTACACCTGGGGTTCCCCTCCCTCATGTGTTTAAATAGTCCTCGTTTCCCCTTGTCTTGTGCCAGTTCGTTTTCGTCCTTCTTGTTGCGTCTCTCGTCCCTCTTCTTGCGTCTCCCCACGTCAGGTTTTATTTTTGCCATAGCCATGTTTTGTCACTGTCTTGTTAATCTTTATTTTGTTACTTTGTCATAGTCACAGTTTTGCCACAGCCTTGTTTTTGACCCTTGTCTGGACTTCCACCCTTTTGAGTATTTTGTTACAATAAACCCTGTTTTTCCGTCATCTCCGCGCCTGAGTCCTCCCTCAAAACCCACCACCCTGACAACAGTACGATTCTGTTTTTCAGGGGCAACTAGTTATGAGAATGTAGCCACAGGTCTACTGCCGGCCTATGGTGAAATATAAAATTGCTTTTTCATATGTGTGTATTGTTGACTGTGGGAAAATGTGCTGGTGGGCCACATTGATTTTATGACAGGATGTTTCGGGCCGGTGGAAATTTGGATGAGGGCCAGATTTGGCCCGGGGGCCAGACTTTGGGGATGGATGGTGTAGTAGGTTGAGCAGAGCAGAGACAGAACAGTAGAGTAAGAGTGAACACAAGAAAATCAAAATTGGGTTTCTGAGAATTGGAAAATTGGACTTATATGCGCTCTCAAAAACAGAGATTGGATTTGAGTTCCAGTTCTCAGTCTGTGGCTTGGTGACAGGGCCTGGGTGGGGCTGGTTTGCTGTCGCTCACGGTTCCTGGGGGGCCTCTACCCTACGATGGTGGGGGCTCTTCTGGGGGGCTTTCCTGATTGCCTTCTTGGCTGGTCCCCAGTCGTCTCTGTGGTTGTTTTCCTGGGATCTGTGCTTGGGTGGCTGCTGGGGGACCAGGTCTGGGGGAACTCTCTGCCCTCTTCGGAGAGCTGGAGGGGGGGCTTCGGCTGGTGGCTCCGCTGCACCATAACTGAGCACAATCTGGGAAACCTAGGCTGCTCATTCTTTCACTTTCACTTTCACACACACACACACACACACACACAGTCAGACACGCACCTCCTTAAGCCTCTGTACAGTTGCTGCACAATTCCAAGAAGCTCATTAATGTCCCTGTGACCACTGTTGCTGCTTTTCTTGCTTGTTTTATTCTTTTGTCTTCCCTGTGTCCTTTTGCAGGAGCTCCCATAGGTTCTCCACCCGGATTGCCCACAAGGAACAGCGTCCTTTTTACAGACATAGCAGCTGGTTGTATGGTATTGTTGTCTTTCTTTCTTCTTTCCCTTTCTCTTTCTGTCTAAAGGATCTCTCTCCTTTCCACTGCTCTTCTTTCATCCCTGTCCCTCTGTCAGATTCAGCATTATTGGACACATGTACGTTTGGAAACAAACTGAATAAATAAAGCAGTTTTGGGTAATCAAGGGGGGCTTCTCACTAACAAAGCCTCCCTTGGCAAAGCAATTTTGTTCAGCATAGCATGGTACTCAGATTTCAGTTTTGCTGCCATAATGCTTAACAGGACAAGGTTAAAAAAATAAACAAACAAACAAACAAACAAAACAAACAGAAATAGTCATTTCTCTTCTAGCAGTAGACCAATGGTAGAATAAAAAGATGTAAACCTATGAAAGACATGAACTGGAACAGAGCATCATAATGGCGCAACAATGGCGTAATACTTTGATAGGCAGGGATTAAAGTGCCTGTTAATGCACATTGACACCACTATTTAGTGTTGGATTCCAGTAAGTTGGTTCTAGTGAAGAACGCTTCAAAATAGCAAATGTCTCAACAGAGCACATGCATTATTTAAAATCATTAGTTGGTGTGTACGGCAGCTTCCATCTGAGGGAACAGTATAGCAATCAAATGAGGAAAACTGAGAGACAAATAAATACTCATAAATACTACTAGGTTTACTTTAAAATTACCCGTGAACCTAATAGGCCATGGCACACAGCCAAACTATCTCAAGGGAACCTACGCACAGAGAGTACAAGCAATCTTGGCACTGAAATTGTTCACATCAATTTTAACCAGATAACTCTCTTCCTGTGAAGCGGCAGACAGAACCACCACAACATTGTGCCCTTTATTCATCATTGAAATCATATATATAT
>JABUIW010000026.1:1750633-1768946 GCA_013363375.1 Menidia beryllina | reverse complement strand
ATATATATATATATATATATATATATATATATATATATATGTAATTCAATTTTACTTACTACCTATTGATTTATTGATTAATGTGTCAATTATTTCCATTTTATCCAATTTTAAATTTTTCCCTAAACCAAGCATGTAGAAAAAATTAAGCACTTCTGGCTTGTTGCATTTCATTAGATTTTTTATATATCATATATAAAATTATATTGCATCCAAGGCATACTTCATTCTCCTGCCAAGTAATGGGTTTGTTTTGGGCATTGGACTGTACAGATATGTCTCCATATTTTGAGAATCTTTGGATGACTTTAACACACTGCTCATTATAAAATATTAATATTTTGTTGAGCTTTTGTATTCTATTCATCTTTTCGAAAAATCTCTAGGTGCTGTTTTTCAATAGATTATAAGACTGCGTCTATCAAGGGCTTATTTTAAGATCTGATCATTTGTTTCTAGTTCCTGTAACTTACTTTTGCCCTTTTATTAACCTTGCATGAGACACATCGTCGATGTCAAAAATCACAGACTGAAACTTGTCATGAAATGGTTAACTTTTCAATATTTGATGTCTGCTTTAAATACATTTTTAAGTCTCTGTTTGGTTGTGAATTAAATATTGATCTTTATGGTTTGTGAATCAATTAAATTTGTTTTTACCTATACACTCTGTGCCAGCTTTATATGCTACTCCTAGTCATTATTGCTGTTCAGAGAAAAGCTTTCCATTTTAACCAGGGAGATAAAAAAAAAACTTAGTCATCCAAATTTATGGTAGCATTGGAGGATGTGAGAAATAGAGTAAGAAAAAATTGATAACAGAAAATCCACAGAGAAATAAAACAATCCTGGGTAAAATGATGCCACATGAAATGATCCAACAATGACTAACATAAGAGTGGAAATTCAATCCACATAGTCAAAATGAGTAGTTTAAAGAAGTAATCATAGACAAACATGAAATGCCAGAACATAGCATAAAATCAATCACATTATGACAATTTTGAGCAAGACATCTTGTCGAAAATCAGATATATTGAAGGCAGAAAGAAGATGAAGACATTTTGTAGATAAAAGACAGCTTGTGATTCACTTTCAGGGTGATACTTCAAAAAAGGGTGTTTTGCCAGAATATGATTGTTTTTATTAGCCCTGACACGGACTTTGTCTCTTGTACACAGTCAGAGACATGCTTACCCGAGGTATTTGTCTGATTAATTGCATTTGCTTTATGAGAGTGCAGGGACAAGGCAACACAGGAAAGCCACCACCAAACAAACATGCTTGCATCAGGTTTGCTGACATAAAATTGTAACACAGTTTATTTTCATGGCCGTTCTGTTTTGCATTGCAGAGGCAGTGGTAAATTAACATCAGCTAAAAATCAATCCAACAGAAAATTTGTTTCCCTGAACATACATCTTGTTATCCATGTTGCCTCTTGTGTTGTTGGGTTTCCAGTCAATCAATTTTTCAGCATAGCAAAGACTATTTACTGTTCATTAATGAGGCAGCTGGGGATTGGAATGCCAGGAAGGAGCGCTCCAAGGACGAGGCAAACGTTTGAAGAAGAACCAGTAGAGTAACAGTGTTACAAAATGTACATCTGAGGTAGGACTTTTTTTGGAGGCGGCGAAGGATGGTGAAATAAAAAGTCTGAAACTAAGCAGCACAAAGGAAAAAGGCTTTATGCTAAAAGTCTAAAACATTATAAAGATACAGAAGGCAAAAAGTTCAAAAGTTACAGTAACTGTGAAGGCAGCAATACAACTTTACTTTGTGTACGTACATTGCATCAAATTTCTTTTCGTCATAGAAAACTGGATTTTGATATGAGCATCCTTTAATGTTTTAACTTCAGGAACGTTCTGTTGGAATCCACAGAGTACATTGACCACCCAGGACGGAGATAGAAGAAATACTGTCAGTGCAAGGTACACATTAGTCAATAAGGAGCTGTCATCTTGCTCAACTTAACAGAAGCTGATCTTGTCAGGACCAATATGAGCCTTTGTCGATTTAAATTTCCAATCGGTTAATGGCTGAGCCAACCGCAGAAGAGGAGATTAAGAACATAGTTGCGTGGATCTAACACATCCATCCCTTCCTCATACTTAATTTAACTGAGTGACTGTCAAACTGTGGGCAGTGAATCTGTTAAAGTGCACTGTGTGAGGATGGTAGTGTTATCATTATTGTAGATTGATAACAGCGATTGACAAGTTGCCAAGTTCCTAGAGCTCTTTAAAGCTCTTTATGTTCAACATTTATCAACACCATAATCAAGCTGGCTGGGCCTGCAGGAGTTGGCTGAGATGTGCGCGGTGAGCAAGGACACTCCACACAACTGGTTTGAGGCCTTAAATACCCGCAAGCTGTAATCGTGAAAGTAACATTTTTTTCTCAGCCAATGCAGCTGCCGCTCAATTATCTCCGATTGCTACAGAGATGCTAACTGGAAACTCTCATACACACTGTGACAGAAGCATGATGTTGTACACCACAGAGCAATACAAATGGCCCTCTGTATTTTTATTTCCCAAATGTTAAAGATATAAAGGCCACAAGCTCTTTTCAGGGTAAACACTGACGTCCCAGGTACTCCAAGGAACCCCATCAAAAACTCCAAGAAAGGATATTCAGAAAGAAATTAAAGAAATTTGACACCTAAAATAAAGTAAAATAGTCTTTAGAACTTAAACTTAGTTTAGATGAAGAGTGTTTGAAATAAGAACCGAAACAACTTAAATGTGAATTGGCTGAGATGAAAATCTATCGATTGTTTTTCGTATTGACTAAATTCAATTTAGGAGTTGTGCACTGAAAATATTAAAATAGTCTGTACTTCTCTCAACGTGAGCATAAAATCAATAACCATTTTGGGCAGGCACTGTTAACATATCCCTTCTCTAATTCATCAATTCCCGTGGAGAGTTTCTTTAGTGCCTCACTGTTAGCTTTGTTTCAGGTGAAGTGCTCTGAAGGCCATGAACCATTAAGACATCACTATTTAATCATGATCATATCAGAGATATATCTGCAGCTTCATCTTATTAGGGTAGAGTCTTCCAGACATTTTGATTTACTTGAATTAACAGCACAGGTTGGATATAACAAAAAAAAAGAATGATTAATAATATGCCTCTAATGTTTCATTAACATTGAAAGGTACTTTTAGGAGACAGCAAAGAGAACACATAAAAGGACATCTCTCGAAAAATGACAGGCTTTCATGGATCTTTGAAGTGGCTGTTTGGCTCCTACTTTTCACTGGGATGGACAGGCAGCGACACACATAAAACTCAGAAATATACAGAAAGTGGAAGCGCATATGTCTACATTATTAAGGCCCATCAAGCAGAAGTGTTGCAGGATGCAATCTCCTGCTTGCCTCCAGAGCATCTTCAGCTCAGACCTGGGTTCACAGAGAGGTTGGACACGTTGTTTTCTTTCATAGTGGTGTGATGTTTCTGGGCTCTTGCTCACATCCTGGCAGCACTGAAGCAGCAAACATCTTGTCAGCAAGAAAATGTAATTATATAGTCACTGTCCTGTTCCTGGAATCTTTCTTACATGACTACTTTACTCTGAAGGACGCCTTTTTTTTTTTCAAAAAGACCAAAAGTGGCCTTTAATAATTTCTCTGAACCAATTGCAACCATAAGGAACACTATGTACACTTGGCACTACGGGGCCTAATGGGAAAATAAATTCACTGTGACACCAGCATCCTGTCTCTTGCTGTCAGTCAGGAATAAAACTGTTTGGGATTTTTGGCAGGATTAATGAAACTGTAGTAGCAATAGAATTTAGAATATTCTCTTGAGAGCTGTGGATGGAGCTTATCTTGCACTTATATTTGATTTTGGTTTTGATGAAGCCTCATGTCACATTGACCGATGACGTTACTTCCCGTTTGGAAGAAAAGCACATGTATTGGGGAAAAACACAAAAGGTTTCAGTGAATAACACGTTTTGCATGTGACAAAACTAAAGACTTACTATAATATTAACATTAATATTATTCCTTTGCACAAAAAATTGTTTTTGTGCAAAGGAAAGATTCTAAACCCCCCCCAAAAAAATGAGTAAGAGACAGCTATACTCAAAAGTTCATTTGTTTAACATTTAACAAAATAGAATGCTTGACAAAATCAAAATAAGTGGTTAGATTACTAACAATTAAAAAGGTGAATGGAACAACATTTCTATTCAAATATACTTAGATTAACAAAAATGGTACAAAAAAAGCAAGCAAAGATTGTAAGGTCATCTAGAAGTATGATGGGCACTACAGTAGAAAGTTATTAATCAAACTATATATTTTTAAGTAAAAACCTCAAACTATGCCTAGCTGGGCATCAGGGTGTTTGACACAATACTGTACTTTCTGTCATCTCTGTCCTCTATAGTGTCCTCAAAGGTAAAATGGAGATAAACTGCTGTGTCATGGCCTTAAGGGCTGGTTCCACTTACGTCATGTACAAACTCAACATCCTTATTGTGAGAAACAGCCTTTATGATTATTTGATTTTTTTACCACCGTCCAGGGTGTACCCCGCCTCTCGCCATGTGACCACTGGGATGGGCTACAGTTCTCCCCGCGACCCCATCAGGGAATAAGCGGTAATGATAATGGATGGATGGATGGATATTTTTACCATGTATGAAGCAGGTAACAAAAAGTTGTATTACACTATTTATCAAGAAACACTTACATCATGTAATGTTCTACTACGTCACAAGTCCCATTTTTAAGTACAAATCAAATTAATCATATTTCCTGATGCTAAAGCTAAAATGGGTTAAATAAGTGAAACAGTACACATCCACATCTGAGGTCTTTGAATTCATTTATATCACAGCCTATTATTTTCCTCCTCACACAGAATACCATTCAGCGGCCCAACTCACAATCCTTGTTCTAATGGACCCTATTAACAGCAACACAGGAGGCAGGGAGCAAACTGCATTTGGATCGACAACATGATGGATCCTTTCATATAGATTTCTGGCTTGGTAAGGGAGGAGTTTGTAAGGGCCTGTTTTACCCTTTTAATGCTCCATCACTCCATCTCCTTTATGTGTGTTTGTTCTTTTACTGTTTGCAAGACATTGTAGCCTTGCTATTTGTTCCAACCCCTAACTATAGATACTTAATGTGAGTCTTAACCTTTTGAAATGTCCCTTTCTTTTATCTATAAATCAGGGCATTCTCTACCATACAATAATAACTGTAGCCTCTGAAATCACAATCCAACCTTTTTATTCGATTTCACAGGGGACTGTACTTATTGTCCCTCCATTCACAACTAGTGTTTCATTAATACATTACTCACTGTCTGAAGGTGTGCTCCTTTCCCCAGGGTAATGCATATTTGCAGGGCTTAACAGCCAGATAAGGCATCTTCATGATGAAGTTAAAAAGAGTCCTCTTATACAGAGGGACATGTTTAGCTTTTAAGGATGTACTAAGGCACAAAGTCCCAGAGGAGTCTCTAACCAACAGCCACTGCCTTCTCAGCAAGTGTTGTTGTCGTTGGCTCATCACATCCCATCACAGCCCATTTGCCTCTCTGTTAATCCAGTCCTGGAAACCCCTCTAAGTCTTCATCCTCACAGCATGGGAAAATAGATGTGTCGGCTGAACATGTCAGATCAGACTCCTGGAACAGATGTAATCATATGGAACATTAACTAGCTCTGCAGAAAAAGCAATGAGTATTTATTGTCTTTTACCTCAGAAAATCCTCATATGCTTGTAAGCGTTGTCGCCTCATCATGAGGGGAAAATTGCTGAAAATGAAAATGGTTAAAAGGTGCAAGCCCAAGGGAGGGGTTGTATATTGGGAATGTGAATGTATTACTGTTGTAACACGTTTTTAGATTAAACTTTTGGGACAGTTGAATGCAAGTCGGTGTCAATTTGTTAAATCACAGACTGGGTTATTTCTTTAAAAAAGATTCTCATTTCCTTTTCATGTCTTTCATATTTTCCTGTAAAGAAATACATCTTCAAATCTGTCATGACTGACCCCCTAGTCTACCAGTAAAAATATCCCCTACATTAAAAAGAAAGAAAAGAAAATTACCCATGTACCCTCTGGCCACTACTTTAGTCTGAACAGTTTAATTGCCAATACTATTACCTGCACTCTGCTCTAATGGAGCTAATGTTGTGGCAAATTGTTGGAAAGGCCAAATTTCATTGGCATAGTTATGGACTGTTATAGAGTTTTGCCACCTGATTGTCTCTGCACTCGACATCTATTTTCCTTCCATTCGCATCTAAAGCGACTTCACTGATTTAGTTTCACCCCATTAGCTGCTGTAGTTCTCATATGTTGCACTTTTATTGGAATGCATACCTTATCATTAGCCGCTGTGGAGGGGGCGTGGCGCTCAGCTGCAGGGGGGAGGTGTGGAAGAAGCTCAGGTGAGCAGTGCCAGGGGAGGTGATTGAGCACACCTGGAACCAGTTGGCTAATCACTCTCCCCTCTGTAAAAAGAGTAGCATGCTGGACCTGGGGAGGACTGGTTTGGAGAGAGCTGGAGCAGGACCCACCACCAGCTCGGGAACGGAACCGAACTGGCGCAGAAACAAACGAGCCCAAGCCGGGCGTGTGTGAGTGTGTGTGTGTGTGCGATAGAGTGTGTGTGCGTGCAGCACACACGCTCATAAATAAACCACCTGAACAAACAACCTCTGGTCTGGGACTCTGTCGGGGCACCCACGGTGGCACGACTGCCACAGCCACATACAGCTGCTGCTTCTGAAGAACCAGCCTTTGCTGTTTTAGTTGATCAACCCATCAAGTCCATTACATAATATAGGATCATTTTGAGCCATAGGCAGTGAAACAGGATAAAAGAAATGTGACAAATTAATGTTGCGCCCCAACCCTTTTTGAGCAAATGCACATGCCATGATTTTTTTGGGGCCGCTCGCATGAAATTTAACGAAGGAGTCACTCTGTAAGTACACTATTATTTGTAATTCATCTGATTTAGACTTGTTGGTCTCATTAGTCTCTTTCTGTCAGTGTGGGAATATTTCCCTGTAGCAATGTATTACATCAGTCTCGTGGCAAAATGTGCCCTAAAACTGTGATTAATCTAAATATTCATGGAGCAGATGGCCTGTCCCTTTATCTTCAAGCTTTTTTCAGTATTCATAGTATTTTCTTTTCCTGTCTTTTTTTTTAGCTATAAAGTAACTAGCTGAATATATAAACCTATGGACCATAAATCACTTGCAAACTTCCTGAATCGTTGGAGCTCCTTTTCCAGTACTTTGGGATGAACAGCAGGGACACCTGACACTACAAACCGGGTGGAGGGTACTGCAAGTGGGGACACTTGAAGGTACTCTCCACTGACTGTCACCCCGCTAACAATCATTTCACTCGCAACCCATTCCTCCTTCCAGAAAATCGCCACTCCTTTGTTCATTCTTGAAGCATAAACCAGACAGTCATGACTAACAATATCTCTGTCCGCAGGGAGAATTGTTTCCACTGGGATCGACGGGTCCGGCTGAAGCCAAATGCCATTTTTCAAGACAAAGACGACGTCCCGGAGGACACCATACTCACCAAAAAACACAGTCAACAGGCTGTCAATAATGTGTAACGTAGAGTTTCACAACAATCACAAAAAAATTTAAACTGTCATGTACTAAGTTTAGAGAAAGACAGAAGAATAGATAGATAGATAGATAGATAGATAGATAGATAGATAGATAGATAGATAGATAGATAGATAGATAGATAGATAGATAGATAGATAGATAGACTTTATTGGTCCATTGTTTAATTTACAATAAACACACATAATTAACTCAGATACATACATACATACATACATACATACATACATACATACATACATACATACATACATACATACATACATACATACATACATACATACATACATACATACATACATACATACATACATACATACAAAACCTCCCTAAAGCCCCAAAACCCCAAAAAGAAAAAAAAGAAAAATAAACAAATAAGTAAATAAATAATTAAGAACCCCCCTCCCCTCAAAAACTCAGAATAAGCCCGCCATCATCTAATCGACACAAAACATCTCCAACTCTCCAAATAGAAATAAACTCTTTCAGGTCTGTCACCATCCTATAATAAGCAAATTCGGTCCTGAGACGTGCAGCCACCAAACCTCTGATCATCAGCACAGCATCTGCAGAACCTGTCCCCTTCATTTTATTTCTCCTGCTCAACCAAATGCTCATCATAGCCTGCCCAAACAAAAAGTTAACCAGACAGATCTTGCCCCGTTGTGCTGCTGAGTATCTGGGCCCGAAAATAAACAATTCATCATTAAAAATAAGTCCTAATGCTCTTACTCACTGCTTAAAGAGAAAATAGAAGACCTATTCTGGGAAATCCTAACCTCAGTTGTTCTAGTGTCTCCTCAGCCTGACAGAACGCGCACTGACTCCCTGACCTGTGATCAATACGTGCCACGTGTCTGTTTGTGGCCAACACACCCAACCACCTCGTCTCTCTGACACCGGCCAGCATCGCTCTGTTCAGGACTTTTACAGATACCTCGTACAGGCTCCTCTTTAGTGTTTCAGAGAAGATCCACAGTTCTGGTGTTCTGAAAGACAATAGGAGCCCGTCTGCTTCCTCCTGCTCTTCCACTGCAGCACAAATGGACAGCTCTGGAAACCCTTTCAGATGGTCCTCTGCCTCTGATGCCCTCCTGAAGGAACCGGGAAGTCCTTTCATAACCTCCTCCACCAGTTTGTCCATGAGGTGCAGAGACTTTGTCCAAGTTTCTTCACAAAGTCTCACAGCACTTTTCCACAGACTGTCTGCCCTCAGTCCTGCCAGCTTCGTCAGCGCTGCTGCTGTAAACATCCTCTGGATACTCAGAGCAGAATCCTGCTCTTTATGGCCAGGTTATTGAATAAAGGTTCATTTCCTAACGTCCCACACATGAGAGCAGTCCCTCTTACTTTTTAAAACTGTTCCCCAGTCATCCAGAACTGACTGATAAAAACTGAAAGTTTGTCTTATATCGATTCCCTCCAGGTCCAATAGAAAAACATACTTGTCGTACTGCAGGTTTCCCACTGTTTGCAGCAGCAGGGATGCCATTTGAGTCCAGGGCTGCTGCGTTCTGTACAGATATCTCTGTGCCGTCTCGAGCCGAAGCGCAGTTATGCGACTCCTGAGGTCAATCAGCCCCTTGACCCCCTTCCGCCACAGGTAAAAACAGCACAGCTGATCTAATCCAGTGGTATCCACCCCATAAAAAGTCCACCAGCCTCTTCTGTATCTGCTTTAGCATTTTGTCTGGAGGAACTAGAACGCCCTCCCTGGGCTGCCACCTTATCGTTGTGGAGGGGTTTGAGTGTCCCAGTGATCCTAGGAGCTATGTTGTCCGGGGCTTCAAGCCCCTGGTAGGGTCACCCTGTTATGTTCCCGGCTCTGGAGCTGGCTCCACCCCCATCTGCACACCTGCTCAGCTACTCACCCCGCAATCAGCGCTCATCACCTTCACCTGTTCCCACCTCCATATATTCTCCGTGCCTGCCCGAATTCAATGCCAGAACGTATCGAGCCTTTGTGTGAGTACTTCCAGCGTTGTATCCTTATTCTGTCTGCCTGATCACGACCCGTCTGACTCCGACTCCCGAGCTTGCCTACTCCCTGTCTGTTTAGTCTGCCTGCCTGAGATCTGCTCCGCCAGTCTCTGAACCCTGCCTGCCTTCCCGTGTTCCGACCTCGCCTACCTGACTACGTGCTCCCGCCTGCTCCCCTGGATAGCTCCCCTGGCTCTGACCCTCGACCAGCCCCTCACTACGAGTTGGATTATCTGCGCTGCCAGGACCACCCGTTACCGAACCTGGACTGTTCTGACCACGCCTCTGCCGAGCCCCTGTCTGTCAATAAACCTCATTAAACTGACCGTACGCCTCTGGTTGCTTTTGGGTCCTTATCACGTTCATTACACACCCAAGGCAAACAGGTCCTAGGTGAGAGATCAGACGAAGTGCAGCCCACAAGACCCCCCATGATGATTACGACAAATGGACCCAGTGTTCCCTTGCCCGGACGCGGGCCACCGGGCCCCCCCCCCTGGAGCAAGGCCCAGGGGCGGGGCACGATGGCGGGCACCTGGTGGCCGGGCTTTCACCCATGGGGCCCGGCCGGGCCAAGCCCGAAAAGGCAACATGGGTCCCCCGTCCCATGGGCTCACCACCCATATAAGCAAATAAAAGGATTTTAAAATGAATTCTAAAATGGACAGGGAGCCAATGAAGTGAGGCCAGGATTGGTGTTATGTGATCCCTCTTCTTTGTCCCAGTTAAAAGTCGTACTGCAGCGTTTTGTAAGCGCTGCAAGCAAGAGAGGGAAGACTGGCTGACTCCTATATACAGTGCATTACAGGAGTCCAGCCGCGATGTTATAAAGGTGTGGACCACTGTTTCCAAGTCTCGGTCTGTTAAAAAGGGTTTGATCTTTGACAGTCGTCTTAGGTGAAAGAAGCTTGACTTAACCACTGCACTGATTTGCCCCTCCAGCTTAAAATCATCATCCATTTTAAAACCTAAGTTGGTGACTACTGGCTTTCTGTAATTTGTCAAGTGCCCCAAATCAATACCTGGTGGCTCACGGGAGGCGCTTGGACCAAAAAGAATAATCTCTGTTTTGTCATCATTTAGCTTAAAAAAATTTTGTGACATCCAAGCTTTGATTTCGTGAAGATAGTTGTGAAGGGAAGACAAAGACAGGGCCCCATTCTGATTTACCGGAATGTATACTTGTAGGTCATCAGCATAGCAATGAAAGGAAATACCATACTTTCTCAGAATGGAACCCAGTGGGAGTAGATAGAGGGAGAAGAGCAGTGGCCCCAGTATTGACCCTTGTGGGACTCCATATTGTAGAGAAGCTGAGGAGGACTGAGAGCAACCAAAGTCAACACAGAATGTTCTGTCTGCTAAATAAGACTGGAGCCATTCAAACGCTGAGGATGCCCACAAGGTGCTGAAGCCTAGCTAGTAAAATGTCGTGGTCCACCGTATCAAAAGCAGCGGAAAGATCGAGCAAAACTAAAACCACATTGTCACCACAGTCAGATGCGAGTAAAATGTCATTAAAAACCTTCAATAAATCTGATTCAGTGCTATGAAGAACTCTAAAACCAGATTGAAAAACCTCCCATGAGTTATGTTCAACAAAAGATATAAACTTTTCCCATGTAAAAACGTCCTGTGTTCAGCTTCATGTTCACATTTCCCTGCATTTTAAGAGTGAACTTGGCACAAAACGTTTACTCAAATGATCTTGGAAATCTTTGAGGTGTTTTCATTTGATTCGCATTCACATTTGATGAAAATACAGTGTTGAACTCAAACAAGCGAAACAAAGATATGAATATAAGAGCTGCACGGAACTGGGCAAAAAGACACTGTGGGTTGGCCAACCCTGGTCTATTGAGTAATTGAGAATGTTTTGTAGTAGTACCCACATGTTTGTCCCTATTTCAATGCTTAATCATAGGTGTTGCTGAATGATATTAGTTTAAGGTTATCCATATTGCAATTCCCAATATATCTAATATCAAATAAATCAAACCTAACTAATAACACAGGAATTCAGTAACTAATTTACTAGTTGTGGGAACATCTCTGTTATGAATATATTTGTGAGCTGCACATACACAGTGTCACAGGAGGATCTTGGAGGGAGGACTCAGTCGCGGAGATATGGAAACAAGGGTTTATTTTAACAAAAACACACTCAAAAGGAGTGGATGGTAGACATGGGACAAAACAAGGCTGTGAAATAACTATGAACAAAGTAACAAAGCAAGATTACATGACTGTGAAAAAATATGGCTGTGACAAAAACATGAACAAAGTATCAAATAAGGTAAACAAGGCTATGGCAAAAACATGGCTATGGTACAAAAACAAGACTATGGCAATAAAGTAAACTAGGCTGTGACAAAATCAAACCTGACGTGGGGTGACGAAAACAGACAGACGAAGGCACAAAAGCGCACTGGCACAGGACATGGGAAACGAGGACTATTTAAACACATGAGGGAGGGGAACCCCAGGTGTACACAATAGGTAATCAAGACATGACGAGACACCAGACATTCCCCCAGATGTGACACACAGCTTCAGAGAAGCAGAATCAGAAAAAAACTTTTATTGTCATTGAACCAGCATCCTGGAACAACAAAATCACATTTTAGTACAACCCATTCGAAGTGCGGATGTGTTTTAATATTAAAAGGCCAAAGGATTAAAAATACTTTGAAAATATGTTTTTAATCAAGTCAAAAATCTCAAACAACACAAAATGCAATTCAATTCAATTACATTTTATTTATATAGTGCGAAATCACAACAACCGTTATCTCACAGCGCTTTTCAAAAAGAGCAGGTCAGACCATACTCTAAATTTATTTACAAAAGCCCAACAATTCCCACCGAAAGCAAGCACTAGGTGACACAGGCAACTCCCTTTTAGGTGGCAGAAACCTCGAGCAGAACCATGGCTCAGGGTGGGCGCCCATCTGCCTCAACCGGTTGGAGAGAGGGCAAGAGAGGGGGCAAGAGAAAGAGACAATGCAAGAGAGAGAGAGAGAGCAGAGGGAGCAGGGGAGGCAGCCTACACAGTAGCACAGAGGTACAGACAAGTAAAGGTAGTGTTGCTATAGACTGGATGAAAAGTGGTACAGATATTGATAGTAATGTAAATGATAATAATAACAGTAATAATAGAGATAGGACTAGGAACAGTAGTTGTAAATGTAGCAGAGGGTGTAATAGCATCTACAACACTTGTACTTCTTCATTAAATACATTTGAAAGATTAGATAAAATTCAGTGCAACATGAAATGAATTTTTGTGACCATCTGACACCATATAGATCCAAAGGGTTACATTTGGTGTCAAATGGTGTCCAATCCAATATAGGCCTGCTCACCAAAACATCACCAAAATGAGCTATTCAATATAATAAGCTACTGATTGAATGAGCTCAATCACAAAGAAGTATAGAGAACCAGGGTTTTTTTTATGTTTCAAGTGCATCCTGTGATAAGCATTTCATCGTACCAAATATTCAGAAGGAAATTTCCCGATTTCTAGTGGCATTCAGTAAAGAAAAAATGATTAGGGGTAACCACCCTGCTGATCACTTCAGGAAAATAAGGCAAGCGGGCAGTGGAAATCACATAAAATCAGCTGCAGATTGACTCACCTAAAATATTAATATCCAAATCTGTTGCACATGTGAGCAGATCACGTTTTTTAACATCGCACTTTCCACCAAATAATTGTAATTGGAGCTAGATTGTGTGAAAAATGTATTATTCATCTAAGCCCATCGGGGATGAACTGATGACAACACATAGGGAACAATGAATTTCAGTCTATTAGCAACAAGTCTGAAAGTATGTCAATTTGACAGGAAGTGTGCGATCACCCTTTAACAGATAAGTATGGGGCCACTGGAGTAGTTTTCGGTCACCTGCTTGTCCAACATAAGCTCTAACTATCAAAGTTTTGTTGGACAAGGGACCAAACCCAACACTCCACACAGTTTGTATTGAATTAAGTCATTGAATTAATACAAGAATTTTGGTAAATGCAACCCCACATTAAAAATAGCCTAATCAAACATATTGGTTAACTGATTATTAGTGTTCATCATTTACCTGAGATGTGAGCACTTGTGTGTGTACAACACCAAGGAAGAAAGATATCAGTAATAAACTCAGAGGCAATTGTTCTTTTATATCTATCCATGGAAGGTTAGAAAGCATTTCCAAGTTGTTTTCTTTTTTTAGGTTTTATTGAATCAGTATGTGTAATATGTCACCTATTGCTGCTCAGACCTAGTATGGAGTACATACACTTTTTATTTTGTCCTACTATTCGCATGACCTGTATTTTCAAAAGTCTAAATAGAGTGAATAAAAAACATATTGTGCAGGAGACATGAATGCACCTCTAACTCAAACCCACACATTTAATAATTAAAAACCTTTAAGGGAAGAATATGGAAATTCAGCCCCTTTCTCAAATCTAGAAAAATTGGCATCAGATGCCAGAACAGTAATAAATGCCTCAAACATTTTTAAAGTTCTAAACTTTCTATAAACAGTAATGTGTATATACTCCATCCATCCATTATCAATACCGCTGATTTCCTGATGGGGTCGCAGGGGGAACTGGAGCCTATCCCAGTGGTCAACGGGCGAGAGGCAGGGAACACCCTGGACAGTCCGCCAGTCCATCACAGGGCCACACACAGGACATACAAGGACAAACAACCACTCACACTCGCATTCACTCCTAAGGGCAATTTCACCCAATCTCCAATCAACCTAACATGCAGGTTTTTGGACTGTGGGAAGAAGCCGGAGAACCCGGAGAGAACCCACGCAGACACAGGGAGAACATGCAAACTCCACCCAGAAAGGTCCTGGTTCCCCCGGGTTTCAAACCCAGAACCCTCTTGCTGGGAGGCGACAGTGCTAACCACCACACCACCGTGCCGCCCTGTGTATATACTGTATATATATATATATATATATATATATATATATATACAACTTCATAATCCATATATTGTTTTGCCACTGCTCTGTCAACTCCATATTTTCTTCAAATTTTTGGCTCTCGTTTGTTTGAAGGTCTGACGCCCCAGCTTTTGCCATGTGTGGTTGAAGGTATTCAGTTTAATTAGAAATAGAGAACAAATATACAGCTGTGTGCCCTCGTGCAGAGAGAAGTGATTAACCACTGGCTTTGTTTGAATGTAATCCTGTCAATCATAACGTCCTTTGTCTGGGGTGTTAATATGTATTTCATTGTTCAGCAAACATGATTTCCACCAAAATAAGATGGGGGATTAAAAATAATCAGCTGTGCGCCTGCTCATTTGCATTTTCTTTAAGACTGAAGTGTGGGTTTGAGGAACAAATTGATCAGTAATTCATTCCTATTAAGATGTCTGGAGAAAAATGAACATGCATGAAGGACAGAATTTAATGAAAACTCTCATGAAGAAATTAACACATTTGTTATAATGAATTATGAAATAGTTGTTTATGTTTAGTAGTGTCTTTACCCATTTAATAATTTCCAGTAGAGTCCATCCATCCAGAAATGATTTCATAACTTTTTAAAAATGGGATATGGTATTATTTATCAACAATCCACTTTCTCAATTATCTTAAAGACCCATAATTGACTGACTTGAAAGGTTAGGTCCTGTATCAGTGTAACATGTTCAGTTTGTCCTTTTACATGCATTGAAAGCATATATTCACACAAAGGAGGGTTGTCAAAGCTGTATATACTGTTATAAAGAGGGTTAGACAAAACCTCCATTCTTATATGCTTGGATTAGTAGATAGTGCACACAAGTAAAATCTCTCAACAACAAGGCTCCTCATTGAAATAGTCACAAGATTAGTGTTTTTATATTGGTACTTGACTTTACTTGATCACAATACAGTCCTCTGGTGAGTAATCCATAATGAAAGACTAGTGATGGTTGAATGGAGGAGCTATATCCTGTGATGTCCAATATAAGACATGAGATTAATATTGTTGATAATTTGAGGAAAAAATGGGTATGAAAAATGGATGGTTATTCTTAATGCGCTCTCCTCTACATATACAGGTTCAAAGGAGTTTCATGTTTGAATGGGTCTGGTCTCCTCCCTGATATAACTATATTTTACTTTTTATTGTGTATTGATCTAAGCTAGGAGCACAGGTCTTTTTACGTGTTGTACTTTATCAATATCAGAGGCATTCAAAAAAAATAATTAGAAGGAAAAATAAACATGGCTGTCAACTATAGAACTATAGAAAGTCAAATAACCACTTGCACTGGATCAAAGACAAGGACTGGACATTCAAAAGAGTGGGAAGATCCCATTTTTTGTATCATATGAAACGTAAAACATAAAGAGAAAACAGAAAATTATTTAAAAAATGGAACAATTGTAAAAATGGCTCATGTCATGATGATGATAAAGTGACTGTTTTAAATATTCATGCAAGGATGCGGGGACTGAAAATGTTTATTTAAAATAGTAGTTTCCACTAGAGCCGATTAAACCTAAAGCATTATACTTTTTTGAAGAGATTTTAATTGTATATTAAATCTTAAACTAGATAGATTACCCATAACAATAAGAATTCCAGCTAAAATGTCTAAGGGATCCACTGGGGATGCGGAGGGCTGGATTTAGTGGAAGCTTGGCAATGTCCCTGTATAAGATTTTGCATATAGAAAAATCCCTTAAACCAAAGGAGATTATGTATATAATTTAGGCATTTATCATTGCAGACCATAGCCATGTCAGTGTGATTATAAAGTAAGGGATGGCTGATTGTCATAAGTGTTTTAAGACTAGTATTTCACTGTTATCAGACAGTAGAGTCTGAAAAAAATAGATACAAGCAGCTTTAATTAAATACAGTTTTTCTCCTTCTATAATCTAAGATGATGAGACCAAGATGAGAAAAAATATTCTTAAGATCAGATTCAAATGAAAGGAATGAATTTCCGGAAAGCAGCAAGAGCTAGAAATTTAAACAAAAAAGATAGTGATTCATCTTCAGGCAGATATATCAGATGCCTTTGCAAATAGTAGTATTAAAACACACTATTACAATCATACTATTACAAAAGCTATTACATGAGGTTCAACAACAAGATCTTAAATATACTTAGAATAATGATTTAAACATTTATTACAAAAATAATTAAGGAGCAAACTAAACAAGTGGATGAAGGAATAAGGCCTCATGTATCTTTAAAATCTGATTAAATCTCTCAATTTTTACAAATTTAATTTGAAAAATAACCCAGGTCTCTCATCCTCAAAATATATGTAATCACTTCAAAACAGTCAGTCAGTGTATGATTAAAGTAAATTAGAAATAATGATGATATTTTGGACAATGCAAATAATTGATGTTGTTTCCTCCTGTTGTTCTAAGCAAGGGGTTAAACATAATGGGTTATACTTATTTATAGCCTTGGACAATTATTTCCTGCGAAATACAAACTTTCCTCGTTCTCTTTGTTTTGCTATAGAAGCAGACAGTAGATTCATCCAGTATGCTTGGTGGGTTTAAAATGAGTAAAATATAGTTGTGGGCATGCACTTGTCAAGACCATTTTTGTTCTCATGAAAACAAATCTGTCACAGAATAGTTTTTGATAGCTATTGAAAAGAATGTGTAAAAGGACTAAAAGTCATTCTTATAGTCAACTCAGAAAGGTACAGCGACATGATGAGCAGACAAATATCTCCTAACTAATGGGTTATTTGATGGGATGGTAGTAAATCATTTGTGCAACTATACAAACTTTGCAATTCGCACAAAAGATCAAGATATCTATATCAAGACATTATGAGTCACATATAGCTAGGGTTTGTTAAAAGAAATTCTGGTAAGAGAGTATCCATCATTTAACACTCTTGACCCCAAATTAAAGTTCTTAAGGTTTCTGTTGAAGTTGTCAGCCATCAGATCCAAGCTCCATTCGATTTGAGTCGGGTATGTGGAGCATAGACGCATCTTGAATCTACTGGCCGGTGGCCCCTGAGGACCGGAGTTTGACAAGAGTCAATTAAGTAATCAGAAATAGCCCAAATAATTAACTTGAAAGTAATATACTGACTGAATATCACTAATTCGAGGCGGTGAGAATACACAGCCACAAAGGTTGTTGTTGACTGCAAATGTAAAACATTAGTTATTGTTTTAGGAATATGTGAAAGACTAAGTAGTCACACTGTGTTGGAGAAAATCTGAGAAATAAGAGATCATAAACATATTTTGTGTAAAATTCATGAATATTACAATCTTACAGTCTTACAATATTAAGACTAAATTGTTGGAAAACTATGATTGGATGCTGTTGTGAGTACACCACAAATTTAGGTAGTTTCCCAAAGAAGATTTGTGGTGAATGAAAAAGGTTTATTAACTTATTGACTGCCAGCCATTTTCAGAACAGAGAGTCGTTCACTGCCAGAGTTTTTTGAGAATTTTGACTGATTTTTCAAGAGCCACAGAATAGTTTGTGCTGTGACTATGTAAACACCGAACACACCAAAAAAAGAGGAGACTCTCTTCTATCATCAGGAAAAAAAATTTTGTTTCTACCTTATTCCGTTCTTCGACGTGCGTCTCACCGGCGCCATTTCTCTCATAGCGAACCATTGCGTTTGTTTTTATTTGCTTACAATCTATGCTAATCTCCCATCAAT